>CAAKHD010007812.1:2263-18540 GCA_901007705.1 Fistularia tabacaria
CTCCCGTTACCCCTGGATGGGAGCGTCTGGTTGCAGAGAAACAAGCTCAGGGCTCCCACTGATCTAACGTTCTGGTGAGTTGTGTTTGTCACGCACTGTATGTTTGTTCACGCGGTGGATCTGATGTCGAAGGCATGTTTAACCTTTCCCACGACGAGCAGAGAGTGCGGGGCTTGGAGGCCGTTACTCATGTGACGATGTCGCCGCCATGTCACGAGGACGCTGCTCATAAAGTTGCACACAAAGCGGATTCAAGTTAACTATTAGATTTTGAAAAATACCACTTTTTATGCCGGTCGTGTCATTTTATTTAGTTGTATTTATCCGCCACACCTAAAAGGCCTGTCCGTGAAAATATTATCTGACATTAAACCGGGACACCACTGTTGTAAATGAATGCATCACCAAACGCCAGATTAAATTTTTTTTTTTTTTTTTTTACATCTAATGAACAAATAATTCCCGTAAAAAGAAAACCCCAGGTGGGATAAAATGCTCGAGAAACGGCACTTTCCTCGACGCGGCGGCCGAAGCCGGATTAGCAGGAGACAAACGGAGGCGCTGAATGAAATAAAGACGGAGTAAACTAGAATAGCATTGAAATGGGCTGCGACCTACAGACCCCCTCCCCGGGGAGAAAGAGGACAAGGACTAAAAAACCCTTCAGCGCTGTGTCAGAGGACAGCGACTCAACCGCCGAGATCCGCTGTCCAGAAAAGAAAAGGAGGCGGATTACCGCGGACACAGAAGAATAAACTATCTCCAATCCACACAGGAGGGTGAAATGGCTCCCTACCATCTGGATCCTCGGGGAATTGGCAGGGAAGAAAATTCAACAAGAATATCGGACTTTATGCCAATGTTGACGGGCTTTGCGAAGACGGATTGTGCTGCATTTTTCCCGGTTCGTGCAGAGGAGACCGCCGCCGCGTCTGCGCGACGGCTCCTCGTGCGAGAAGGCCATCGCTCACGCGGACGCACTGGGCAGGTTCACAGGTCCGTTCGAACGCACGCGAAACTGCCGTTCTCAGAAAAAGAAAGTTTACCATCGAAAGTACTTCCACGAGTACAATATGGGACACTGTTAACAGCCTGTATTTGGCATTTCATGTTCATATTTGTAAGTCTTTCCCAGGGCTTTTCGCTTTTCGATGTTTTCAGTGTCTAGAAAAGCAAAATCACTGCCCTTAAGCCTGAATGAAGTTCGTTCATTGTTACTCTTTCTTCTGCTGCAAATCTCGCACTCAGGGTCGGGGGAAGGCGGCAGCCCATCCTGGCTGTGATTGGACGAAAGACGGACAGACACGTATCAACCATCTGCGATCAGAGGAGGGGGCGTCACACCCGACCTTTCACAGACGTATTGATCCCGGTATCAATACCAAGACGGATTTGCACCCGCGGAACAGGACCTTCCGCACCCTCCAGGCAACCAGGACAGATCCACCACCAGAAGCAGAAGCAGCCCCTGCTAACTTCCACCGGAGCTTCAGTCCACGGGATCCATCAGGTCACTGTCCTTTGTTCAGCTTCCGCCTTTCACATTCCAGTCCAGGTGATCCCGCAAAAGTTGCTCCTTTGTCCCCAGCGAACGACACCTCCGTTGGCATCGCGACCTCCTTAGGCCGAGTTTCTGCCCATCAACCCTCCACTGACACAACAAGCCACCGTAACCTGGACCCGCCCGCAACCCTGATAGTTCCATTGAGAAGCTCCCCACGGGTCATTAGGAGTGAAGAAGCCTCTGGGATGAGGCTGAAACGTCCTCGAGTGAAGACATTCAAGTCCAGTTGAACATGGAGAAGACGGAGACCCCACAGGGAACCCAACCGGGGACCTTGTTGCTGTGAGGTGGAAGCGCTAACCGCTGTGCTGCCTGTCCTTCAAAATGTTTGATTTCATTCTAAATCATTTTGACAAAAGCGAACCCTCGTTTCAGCCGAAAAGCCCTGCCGGTTGAAAACTTGATCTTCAGAAGTGTCCCTCCAGGACGAGTCCGATCGATGCTCCATTTTTCCACCACCTCTGCCCGCATATGTCAAGCGATTATATCATCAAACACGCCACGAAGTGTGAACCCGGTTGAACGGAAGGTTGATAAAACTTGGTTTCGACCACATGATATGAAGACGCCCCGAAGTGATACGACTGGCTGATTAAAAGCCCGGAGAGCTGAATATGGAAGCGCTCTGACTGACACTGCTTTCATCTGACAAAACACAAACAATAATGAGCTCATAATGCGAAAGGAGACGCATCAAATATGCTCCTCGGTGTGCAAAATAAAACAACTGGGTCACCCAAGTTTCAGAAGGGGGTCTTTTAGAGTCGATGAAAGACGGATAGACACGTATCAACCATCTGCGATCAGCCGTGGAGCGGAACGGCGGCGGTTTTCAAGACATCGAGCGCGGGCCATGGTTTCGGACGGCGACACGGGCCAGAACAACGGTTTATCAGCTGTCCAGGAGCTCCAAAGGTCTGCCAGAGACTCTCCAAACGGGGGTTCGCTCACCTAGGAAGGAAATAAGTCACAGAAGGAGGTTTTCCTGACCACGATTTGGCGTTTAGGTTCCACTCAGCAGTGACTGCACACTCCGGATGTGGACCAATCCCTGCATTTTCACCCGAGCAACATTTTTGCTGCAGGGCAAAGTCAAGAGCATTAGAGTCGGTCCTCCACAAGCAGCAGAAGGTACTTCTTCCTCTCGCGCCATAATAAATACAAATATGCATGGAAGCCTATGTGGTCCATTAAGCAAGCACTCACACACACACACACACACACACACACACACACACACACACACACACACACACACACGTACATACAGACAAAGAGAAACTGCGGGGATCCAAAGGACAGAGGCATCCTCTGTGAGCTGCGCACAAAAATCAATAGCGATCGCAGATGCATTCTTTGGCTGTTAGAGGAGAACATTCGGGCTCCATCCTGCAAAAGAGGCACATCTGAGTCTTGAGGCAGAAAATAGTAAATGTCAGATGACGGCATGAGGGAGTCCGGGTCCGGTGTCTACATTAGGCGGTGCTGAGCACCTACAAGCAGAGCAGAGTCCTGCAGGTGCAGCCTTTCCCCCTCCCTGGTGATATGCGTATGAGTAAGGTAAAAGCGAAGTGAAATTACATTTCCTAAATGTCACAAGATGGCCACGGCAATATAAAAATGGAGTGTTGCACATTGCTGTAATTTCCTCCGCCATCACCGAGGGTTAGGTTGACTGAGCACGCTCACTACTCCGCTCCTATTCCAAGCAGGATGTCGTATCCCAACCTGCGGGGCCCGTTTAAAGAGAAAGACACCTGGCTCCTGAAGCTCACAGGAGGATGTTAGCATTGCCAAATGTTAGAATTTTTAACAGCTGATGGCGGTTGACGACGTTAAAAATGCATAACATTTGGAAAATAGAAAAGTCAAGTTCTGCTGTCACATAACGCAGTCCCGCTCTGGACGACGGCTGGAGTTTTACACTCATCTGCTTCCAAACTAATAAATGTCATCCATTCATTCACTGGCAGACACCAGGAGACCATGGAGGCCCCACACAGGAAGGCCTCCTGCCGGAATCCAACCAGGAACCTTGTTGCTGCGAGGCGGGAGCGCTAACAACCGTGACGCCCTGGGATTTCCCTTTTTAAAGTTAATGTCGTTATCTTTGGTTATCACGACAACCGCTATCTCCGAGCGTTGGTTCCCGGCCAGGGCTCTGAGGTATTTCCGAGGAGGCGGGTAAGCTAGCAACACCTGCGGCTGCGTTAGATAGCACCAAACAAACACCGCGTGGATATTCGAGGCCTGCGTCGTCTCTCTCGACGGCGGTTTCGGGGCCAACAGTGATACTGACATTATCCTCTCATCTCCCCCTGCTCGTCCCTCTGGAAAGCTCACAGAGTCAAACGCCGTGCCTCTAATTTCAGACACTTAATGAGATTTTTAATTGGTGACCTTTTGAGAATGCTTTAGTACCATAAGCTCATGAGAGGACTTCTGGGGGGGGTGGGGGGGTGGAGACCAACGCACGGCGCTCAATATCAATGCCAGAAACCTTCAACGTGTCCTTTTAAGAGCCGGCGGTGACCGTTGGAATCGGGGGATCGGGTCGATTACGGACAGGAAGATGGAGAGACGACATGAAAACACTGTAAACTTCTGCTCTTTGTGGAACGTTGGAAAAAAAAAAAGAGTCATCGAGCAACACGGTGGGAGTGTCAGGCTCTTTCTGTGCGAGAAGAAGAAAGAAAAGGTTTCGTTGCCTTACCGCGGCGAGATGTCACAGCCTTGTTGCATGAAGGCCCCCAAAGAGAACCAAAGGGAATTGAAGATGCCAAACTCGTTGGTCTGCTCCGGACTCTGCTGGTTGGTGTTCTGCTGCGCGGCGGCCTGGCCCTGCTGCAGCCCGTTGGAGGCGGAGGCTTGGGTCGGGCTCTGCGGCTCACCGCCCTCCTCGTAGTCCTCGGCGTGCCACTCGTAGGGGCTGAATCGGCTGACAAGGAACAGGACGACACTGACGCCAATGTAGGCAAACACGATGCACATCCAGATCTCATACGCCAGCGGGTCCAGGAACGAAAACACCCCGGGTTTGGACTTGGTCGGCTTCTTGATCATGATGGAGATACCGAGTGACATGAAGGGCTTGGAGAAGTCGATGACTTCTTCACGGACCAAGGTGATGGTCAGAGGAGCCACGGCCACGTCTGCTTTCTGAGGGGACATGAAAAGAAGCCAGAAGCACTCCTTTTAGTCCACTTCCAAAGAAATATCCATGTTCTTCACAGGTACTAAATACTTATTGAGCACTTGGATTGTCGTGGATTTGGGTGATTGGATACTAATTCGACTAGCATGAAGGTACAACTGCTAACGCACCAAAAGGTGCTGAGGACAGATTGGGATGCAATCGCCGAGCAACGATGGCTTTTAAGGACTCTTCGAACGACTCCAGAATTGGAGAAACGTTCTCACAAAGTACCGTTGAACCCGGGTCAGGTGACGTGATCGACCTCAATGCTTTATTTACGGTAACACTTTTATCCTCAGTGACCGAACCAAAACTTTTAGTTGTGTAAGTTGAGACAAGCTTTGCCAATTCGTAACATTTACCATCAGCCTGCCGCGTGAAATCGTACGTTTGACGTTGTTTTCCTGAGGTTTCCTCACATCCAGGCAGCCTTTTGGACAGTACCATTCACCAAGTGTGTCCGAAGCAGAAACGGTCCGAGCTGATGGTCACCATGGTTACCCTCCAAAGTGGTTCGTAATTGCAGGATAAAGTTTGTCTCTCTGGACAAGAAGGTTTATCAGCAGGATTTGCCGAATCAACAAACTCCTCCAGAGCTAACAGTGGAAACATCAACTGTCCACATGGTCCTTCTTCTAATCAAGGTATCCAAAGACTTGCGCAAGCAGAATTCTGAGCCCTTTCGATCTCTCTTTTCTATCACGAGGCTCGGAACAACACTCACCCCGTACACCAGCTCTCCCACCATCCCATTCCACATCTTGGAGTCGGGGTCTCTGGCTCCGTACTTGCCGTCTGAGACGATCTTCAGTTTGTACTGATAGCCGACGTGCTTGGCGATCTCCGCGGCCAGCTCCACGATGTAGCCCTCGTACTTGTCATTCCCCACCAGCTGCTCATGGTTCTTCTTGAGCATCACATACGGGGATTCCTGTGGGCGCGAGGAGCCAAAGAGTTAGGCTACCCTGCCATTGGAAATGACAAAAACAGCCGCAAATACTTATTTGTACGTTTAATTTTCTACAAGATCCTCACGGACATGCATTTCGAAGCAAAGCCAGTTCTTACATGGTCGCCGTAATGGCCGCACCGCATTCATTCATTTTCTACTCTGCCAAGCCTGCACTCAGGGTAAATACCGCAGCGGTAAGTATTATTTTTCATAAATAAGGAGAGAATCACCGAGACTGCGGCAAAGGAGCAACAGAAGCCACTCCCTCAATCATTTATCATCTCTACTTCTTATCCTGGACTCAGGGTTGTGAGGGTCAGAGACGGGTCAGAACCAGCCACCCTCTCACTCACATGTCTGGCCAGTTTAGGGTCTCCAATGAACCTCCTGGGTGTTTTATGGGCCGTGGGAGGAACCCGGAGAACCCCGGGGAACCTCACACAGACCCGGGGAGAACATGGAGACTGGCCCCCCTGCTGTGAATGGAAGCTGGGATCTTCTTGAGGGGGAAGCGCTGACCGCTGCGCCGGTAGAAAGCTTCGGAACCGGTTATTTGATGATGATAATTAGGCGAGGAAGCATTGCAGCTAACAGCAAAGCTTTAGCAATGCTGCTAATTTTTGTATCGCTAATCTACACCTTACGGAGAATATTTATAGAAGCACTTTCGGCTCAAGAGTAATTCATCAACAATCTCCTCTTCCTTCTTCTTCACAATCAAACGTCTGAAATGAATGAAGGATAATTACCTGAAATGAGGTATTCTCTCCGTCCGGCTCTTGGAAGGTATAGGGTATAATTCAAACACAAAGGCTTCGCGCAAATGGATCATTTTGACGGCTTTGCGACATCAAAAGGAGCGACGATAGCGCGAAGCGGGCAGCGAGTAAGCAAAGGAATTAGACAGACAATCGGTCTGAAGTGTGTGTGTGTGTGTGTGTGTGTGTGTGTGTGTGTGAGTGTGCGTCATCCTTGTAGACAGTGAACAAGTTAGCTGGGGCGACCTCTGCCTCGGAGCCTGCTCGCTCCGCTAATTATACTGTACCAACATTTGTTCGTCTCGCACTAATGGGGTGTCCAAAAGAATTATAGCTCCGGTGACACCAGAGACCGAGGTTTACTCATAGGAAAACACGCCGCGTATAGAATTCCAGTCAAGTCCGCCTCTGACGGGTCACAATTCCCACAAGCCGGTGCGTGTTAAGGTCGCGCTGAGATAAGCATATCCTGCCAGGCTACATCATCAGGGTCTGCAGATGGGTGAGGGATAGGGGGGTCCCTCCGTGCGCTCCACTTATCTGATTTCCCCTGCTCTGTGCAGGAGTTGTGGGTGAATGCAATTATTGTGGCGCGTGAAAAACGCCCGGGAGAGGATCCCCGGGGGGGGGGGGGTGCTGGAATGCACGTGCACCCCACTCTTCAGACGCCATCCTCACTCCAGATGCGGCATTAGACGAACCTTTTTCGGCATTTTGCGCCGAATCACGTCGAAATCAACATCGGTCTCTGTATCTAAACCTAACCTGAAATCACGTAAGAGCGGCGTTTGTGTTTTCCACCTAAATTTCTGTTGCGAATGAGAAACGGCGTTCCTGCACCGACGCTGACGGTTCTGCGGGTGTGTCTGAAAATGAAGCGTCTCAGAAAAACAACGAAAACGGGGTTCCGGGGGCGTGTTGCTCTTCACGTGCATGGACGCACAAACACAAATGTGCAGGAGACCCTGGGAACATTTAAATCTCATCGCTTTGCTTACACATGCAAAGCCCGGTGATTATCCAAACTTGAACCTCCGTATTCCCTGCTTTTCCACGATTAACGGAGGGAAAATAACGACGGCGTTGTTAACCATCCTGGGGACAGTGAATGTGTCCCGTTAAACACGGTCTGCTTCACTCCCCCAGATCTGCCGCCTTGCCAGGCTCGCCTGTGCGCGCAGGTTGCGGGGAAGCACACAGCAACGCCTACGAGCCGACGAAAAAACAACGGGCTCGCTCGAGCGGCGACTCGCCGGAAAAGTTACGAGGTGTAAAAACTCCGCCGCTACCCCGCAGCACAATAATTGCTCACACCTTATCTCTTCTCTTAGGTTCTGAGACAGAGAACCAATTTATCTTCCCGGGAAAGGGGCCACTGATAGGAGATTATGTGAGAGAGTTATTTTGGCTTCGCTCTTTTGGGAGACTGCAACCTTCAGGTTAAACGAGGATATCAACCGCTGCATTTTTATTAAACGCGGGGATGCTTTCTCCGGCGTGCTCACACCGAGCCATTTTGGCCGCCGTTAGCACCGCTGCAACGTACCGCGAATACCAGCCGTCTTGTCAAGAATATTTATCCCCGCACTTTTCCGGATGAATCCAGTCCAGTTCCTTTAATTCGCTAAATGGATCGCAAGTAATGTTATGGCTTGTTCTGACGCCATTACCGCCATTTAGACCGAATTCTGTTGACATTTAAGAATTAAACACCCCCGCCCCCCCCGAGAGGGACATTTAAGGGGAAAGGGTGTATCTTAATTAACGGCCGTTCCCACCCGTGTACTCGGATAAAACAGTGCGACGGGAGACAATGCGCTTCCAAGTCATTCTCACAATGAATGCCATTATTTACTGCTGCGCTCAGCGTTTCCCCGCCGATCTCCAGGATCCTTTACTCAAGAAGGTTGCGGAGATTAGCGCTCGCGCTTTCCCCGCTAATCCCCATAGTCTCTCGGCTTCTTTATCTAGCGAGCGGTGAATCTCTCTTTAGGGAATGTCATTGCGGAAAAAAGAAAAAAAATGCTTCGCCCTATTAACCTTTTCAGAGGACATCAGCTGCACAGACGCAGCGCTGCCAGAGCAGAATGTCTGGAATCAGCGAGTGTATTTTTACACCCGGCATTTAGTCCCATTCCTGTGCTGGACGGACACGTTGGCCGAAACTGCCATTTTTACAACATCGGAAAGGACGTATGAAAGAAATAGAAGTAAATATATATACATTTTTTATTTCATATATATTAATCTAATTCATAATTATTTATATTTTCATGACCTATTATTTATATTTATTTATATTATATTTAATATCATTATTATACATATATTTATTTTCATTTTTATCTTATTCATCTATCTATTTAGTTTTTTACTTTTTGACTTTCTGTCTTTTAGTTGTTTATATTGACTATTTATATTAGACTATTTATTGATATTGTTATTGTTTCGCTGCAGTGACAAAGGCACTTCCCCGATGGGGATCAATAAAGTATTATCCTATCTTATCTTATATATATATATATATATATATATATGCACATTCTGTCAGACTGTTAGAACCCTGTCAACAACCGTCATGGCAACCTCGCGGGCGAACGGGGCCGGTCAGAATGTGTGCTGCCGTGAACGTCGGATCCCGACTCCTCCTCAGACGCTGGCAGCTCCTCAGTTAAATAGGTCAGGGGACTTATTACAACCAGGGCAAGTCGCGTTAAACAGCCCGATGGTGATATCCGAGCCAAATAAAGAACAGGGGAGGAGAGAGCGATGAAGGACGCGTTGACATTTTTACTGCCTCGGAACATAGCGGTATTCCAATAGCGGTAATGGATTTCTTATTGAAAATGTTACAGTACATGGAGTACTTTATCGCCGACTGTTCAATTAAACCCACGGTAAAAGTAGATTGTGTTACGTTCGTAAGCCGGTGTGGAAGCAAATGCGATCCGAATGCGCCCGGCAGATAAAGGGATTTCGGAGTTTGGAGTTTGCAGCAGTCAGTCAGGGAGAATTTAGCGGGGAGGTTTTAGACGAGGGCGAAGGGATCCCATCTCGGACGTCTGCAGAGCTCTTGCGGAAACCTTGAGGAACTCCGGCATGGAAGTCCAGGTCCATCTCACACGTACTCACCAAGATGGTGGTGACAATGTAGGTTCGGTTTTGAAGGCTGTAGGTGTCGTTGCTGCCTCTCATGAAGCTGGCCGTTGTCACGTACTTCTCGTCTTCATTCCAGTAGCCGACCTGTCACGACGGGGGGGGAAATGCAGAAGGACAAATGGAAACTCCTTTTTGACAGCAAAGAAACGACAGGCTCGTCCCATGAACAGTTGTAATTTTCCATCGTGGCTTCTTCTTCTTCTTCTTTTCCTTTGGTCTTCTCCCTTCAGAGGTCAACGCAGCCAATGCACCTTCTCCATCCAACCCTGTTCTCTGGATCCTCCTCTCTTCATCTCCTCTCTCACTACCTCCATACATCTTCTCTCTGGTCTTCATCTAGACCTCCAATTCCAATATCTTCACTCTCCCTCCTCTGTCCATGACCCAACCATCTCTGACCTTCTCTCCAAAACATCTACCATGTCATTCCTGATCCTCTCCATCCTGGTCACTCCCAAAGAGAACCTCCACATCTTCATGTCTGCCACCTCCAGCTCTGCCTCCTGTCTTTTCTCCAAACCATCCATCATCTCTGCTCTCACCACTGTCTCCTCCAGCTTTCCTTTCCTTCTGGCTGATGTTCTTCTAGCTCATAGAACCTCTGACACTTTTCTCCACCCGTTCCAACCTGCTGGAACCCGTTTCTTCACCTAATTGTCCATCATGGCGTTTGTCCAAAAATGCAGATGTTTGAAAACGGTACCTTCTTGGGTCCAGACGGTGCCAGCTCCATGACGCTAACGGTATAGTTGGTTCTGCGGCCCTTCTCGTTGAATTGGATGTGACCGGTCAACCCGTCGATGCGGACCTGGAACGGATTCACGGGGATTGAATCAGCGGCAGGCAGCGCTTTCCGCGAAGAACGGCATCCATCTTTTTTTTTGCTCCTATTTGTCTAAGAATTTCCACGTCTCACATGATGCATGTTAACCATAAGTGCTTGTGTTTGCAGACTATTCATTCGCGGGAGGTTGCGTCGTCGCGGCTCCCCGGCGGAGGTGAATGACAGACGGCGTGCGCGCGTGTGTGCGGCGCACTGTTTGTCTTGGCCATGTGACGGAGTTAATTGAGCGAGCGCCGCTCGGGTCTCCGGTCTATCCGCGGGCAGATGGTTCGGATTGACACGGAGTCGGCCACCGCACAGCCGCGGCGCGGCGCGGCGCGGCGCGGACAAAGCCTCGGGCGGCACAATTACACGTATGCCTCGCGGAAACGCTGCTTACATTACGTCTCTAAATAAATTGTATTCCACACAGACCGGAGCGAATTATTCTAATTTTAATTGACTTTAGCGCATTTGCATAGATAGAGCCGTATAGCCTCGGCAAGAACCGCCGCTGCTCCGCCGCACGGACGAGTGTCGGTGCTTAAATGAGATCAAGTCTCGCAGCCGGTCTGGCGCTTCCATTTTCATCGCCAAATATTACATTTCTGAACTCAATTGCTGATGTCATATTCCATGACAATCAAGGCCGGGTGTTGGTGCCCGCGGGTTTTGTTTACTAGCCGGGACGTCACATTTGATACCGGGAAGCTCTCCTGCAGCCTAATGTAAACTTCACATGACAGAATTAGAGCTAATTTGTTCAGCCAGCCCCGACTCAGGACCCGTTAGCCGATGTGCCACTCAAGAATTTGCGCGAGCGTATGCGCCGCGCGTGTGTTTGTGCGCGCAAACCTGCTGCAAGGCTCTCTGGATGTCTATGCCCTGCCCCCAGGGAGCCGGCGGGTTGGCAAGACACTCCCCGGCGTTCCCCCTGCGAGAAATGTCTATCCTCTGTCTCCTTAGATTCTGGAAGGCCGTGGACATGACTTTCACCCCGTCGTACGTCAGAGCGCCAGTGTACTGCAAAAACAAAGAAAGAAAAAAGAAAAGAAAAAAAGGGGACAGACCGTTAACTCCTTCGCTTTTGTGGCGCTGGCGTCGGTGACACGGCCGTGTTGTCGATAAGCCGTCAAAAGTAGGTCAGCGGGGCGAGAGAGAGAACCACGTTATGGATGTGCACAACAGGAAACCACAGAAACAGGCTTGGCAAAGTCTGCATTTCCTGGTTTGAAATGCCAACAAACTCGTGGCATGAACATTTTTACATTTTCGATTTGGTCCCGTCGCCTTTCAAAGGTCTCACGTGATTTCATGATGGCTTCAGACTGGCTTCGTGGGCTCCGGGAGCGAGAACCTCCACCCAGAAGCTCAGTCGTTTCTCTGCATCGTGCGTGCGGGTTAAAGGAAAGGCGGAGGAGACGGAGGTGGGCAGCAGCCGTTGGAGATGCTGAGGAGAAGACATGAGGCGGCAGAGGGGGAGATGTTGGACCTTCTTGTTTGGGAGTGAAGAGGATGGAGAGGATCGGCAATGAGTCCGTCAGTGGGACGGCGCATCTGAGATGTTCTGGAGATAAAGTCAAGGCTGAGATGGTTTGGACATGGACAGAGAAGGATGCTGAGGTTGGAGCTGCCAGGCAGGAGGTCTGGAGGAAGACCAGAGAGGAGGTCTATGGATGGAGGAGAGGAGGACAGGAGGCGAGTTGGTGTGAGAGAAGAGGATGCAGGGTTAGATGGAGGGAGATGGTTGGCTGTGGAACCCCTTCAGGCCTTCATGGACAGGAAGGGGAATCTGAGATGCTCCATCCAGCTTGACCTGCCACAACTTGGTGAGCTTCAGCTCCTGGTCAGACCTTCACCACGGGACAAAACATACATCTGATCCTGCAGAGAGAACTTTGTGTGGAACGTGTGGTGACAACCGTGTTTGAAAGCACTTGACAAGTTAATGGCGTGGTGAAGGTGTTCACAGGTCGCCCTGAACATGGGAGAAGAAGAGACCTGATTGATTGTTCTGGAAGTTCAGGAGGAGAAGACGCACGCAGGGAAAATGAGCTCCAGGTAAATACCTTGAGTCCGCTTTTGGGCACTTTGGAATCCTTGTTGTCGAACTCCATCCACTGCTGGACCACGCGGCTGACGGTCGGCTCCGAGTTGTTCACCAGCTGGAAGCCGGTGATGTTGGCCCCGCCCTTCCTCAGGTCCGTCAGATCGATGTCCAGGAAGCCCTGAAACCCGAAGGGGAAACGATGTTCCTCGACTTGTGGGCTGCGGACCTGAAGAGGCGGGTCATCGCAGGTTGTTTTGTCTCAACCACCAGGCCACCAACATCCATCACCGCTCCAAAGCATCCACCACCTTCTCCAAACATCTCCAAGAAGACCGACCGAGCCTTTTGACGAAGTCGGACTGCGAGGCCGAGAAGAAACCACGACAGCAGAAGTCCGACGGATCATCGAACGTGGTCTCCTGTGCTTCTCATCCAAAACGGCGACAAATAAAAATAAACATGAGTGAGAAGAACCTGTTTTCTTATTTTCTTCTGTATTTAATCGTCACAAGCGAGAAAACAGAAGAATTAAAACTATCTTCCTCGCTTTCTGGTCCTTGTTTCCGATGACGTGCAGAGCTCTCCCGTCTCTCATGGGTTCCTTTCAAAGTCATTTAAATTATATTTTAAACGTAAATAAAATTAAATATAGAAAACAAACCAACTGACTGAGTAGAATTCTGCAATGTCGGTCTGGATTTGGGAAATTCAGTCAAGTGAATGATGTCGGCGTGTATGAACGTTTCCTGCAAGGGATTGAACATGTTTGAACTAAAAATGTAATTAAATGTAATTAAAAAAAAAATCTGTTGTTTCTTTTTCCTCGTTTTAAGGTTGTCCAACGGTCGTCTGCCGCCGAGATTAACTTGTCCTTTTTTTTTTTTTTCCTTTCTTTTTTAACTCTGTCATCAAAAGTTCACGGATTAATTACACAATGGAAACGACAAATCCGTCTTTGTTCGCCGGGAGAGGTTATCCCGTCGAGCGGACGCCGCCTCCCTTTTTCTCTTGAGGGAGAGCAGTAGTGGCGAGGAAAAACAGGAAACCTCATTTCATGGCTGGAGTAGTCCAAAGCTAATCTCCGATAGACCGAGTCCTCATGAGGCGTCCGCTAACAATAGAAAGATCAAAACCTTTTAGTCTTCTGTGAACAATACGAGGCCGAGCGGAGCGGCGAGGGAAACAGATTGCGGTAATGGTATCTCCTACTTATATTTTCTCCCCGGACTATTATGTAGAGAAGGCTGTTTCCTGCAGGAGGACAAAGAGGAGGCAGAGTCTCAGCAGGGCACCTGTCAGCCAGGAGAGAATAGGAGGCGAACGGGTGGGAGGAAGGAAGGAAGGAAGGAATGAAGGAAGGAAGGGAGGGAGCCGGAGAGAAGGAAAGTCGAGAGAGGGAAGTTCGGGATGGATGAGGAGGGAAGCAGCGATCGCCCGTGCGTCCCCATGTTTGTTCCTCTCCGCTTTGATTCTCCTTCTCCTTCATGTCATTCGACGCTTGGGCTCCCGCGCCTCGCCGGATCTTTCACACCTGGGGTTTTTCGCCCTCGGATGCGTTCAGACTCCGGCTGCGAGTTCATCGAACCGCGATTTCCTCCGACAGAAAAACAGTCAGGAAGGAGTGGCGTCCGCGATCGGGGGGGGGGGGAGCGTCAGCTCGTGTAGCGGCGACGTCGGCTGATGCCGGATTTGTTTGTACGACGGCAAAACCCCGGACAAGGCGCTTTGAGATGATCCTCAGAAAGGCCCCATGGTCCAGGCTCAACGCGAGGCGGCCTTCTGTCTCGACCGGTTGAGGTAGATGCAAGATCTCACATGATCTCGTACTGATGAGGGTGGTAGCTTTCAGACTCGGAACAGAAATAACAATGGTGGACGCAGAAGATCGAGCCGCGCCCTCTGGGATCCCGGGACTCGAGGGGAACCCAGGGACTCGGCAGGAGATGCGAGGTTACCGTCACGCAAGGATGACGAGCGGGGGCTAGCCTAGCGCCAACTATGAGCTTTCTTAAGCAAAGAGAGGGTGGTGTCCATCTCATGGTAGATGTTTCCACTGCGGAGGAGCAAGGGATCCTTTTCTGCTTCTGGTACATTGGAGATGCGGAGGTCTGTTTGGACCCGTTTGCCTAGAACTAAAGTGTGGAGATAAAACTGATAAATTATAGACACGCGTCGGATGAGCTTGTCGTCCGCCGGGCTGCACTAAAATAATCACACTCAGGCCGTTGCAATACAACGGAAAAAGAAACAAAACAAGCAAACCCCATTCGCTTATTCAGTCCAGAGCAGAGAATTTTAATGCGCCTTGACGGCCACCATCTCGCCGCCTGTAACTAGCTCCGAGTCCAAATCACGCCACCCCCACCCTTGCGTTTTGAGGAGGTTGGCATGGCGAGAAGGCTAGCCGGAGCTTCGGGGAGACAAACGCGGGCAAATGTCACTGGCATTTCCCGAGCCGACTCGTACGCGTCTTTCTCGGTATCTGGCTTCCTCATCTTCTCAGACAGATTCGAGTCTCTCCTCCGCCCGGCTGGGTGAGATAATGCATGGCGCCGAGCTGAGGCGGTAACTATAGAAACCAGCCTTTGTCGCTTGCAGGCCAAAAATGCGACCGTATGTAAACCTGGATTCAAATTCCCCACCGCTGCTTCCCACCCCTATATTTTCAGGACTCACACTAATGACTCACACAAAAGAAAACAACAACCTGCAGTCGCACACACACACACACACACACACACACACACACACACACACACACACACCGGCGCTTCACAAACACAGCTGTCCGTGTTCACATACGTGAGCAAACTGGGAAAACTATGAAAAGTACGAGGACGGTGGAAAAAGTAATTTTACCGCAAAGCTTTTAATGGACTCATTATAAACGACTGTGACCACTTTCGTATCAGCTGTTATAATCATCCAGCCTTATCATTTAAAATTAAATCAGGCAAACGGGCCAGACAAGAGAGATTGGGCCAATCTAAAAGCCCGGCAGTGAGAAATTGTCCGAGCCAGCAGCTGCATATTAATGCAGTTATTACCACGGTGTCAGATGATGTGAATTTTCTCTTCATTCGATTGTCTTTATTGGGGCCGAACGATGCCGGGAGGCGGGGCAAAAAAAGAAAAACAGAAAGCTAACACACATGAGCGCGGCGGATATCGACCTTTCTCCGCGGGTCCACGGGGAATTCGGCCCGCGTCACTCACAGGTTGTTACTCGGAGCTGTGATTGACGGGGGGTTGAGAAACGTTACGCGACGGTTGGGGGAGATAATAGAATGCTACACGCGGTTTGGGGCTAAATCATCGCTAGCGGGAGCATATTAAACTAATAACAACGCATCGAAATCGATCGGAGGCCGGCAGAAAGCGCACTGGGAGCGTCGAGCGCGTGTGAAAGTAATGGAAACGCGCGCGCGAGCGAGCGGTATGGAATAAAAGTGCTTACCAGGTTGGCGAGGATGTAGTGGTAGCTCTTTGCGTTCTTTCCTTGTTCGACAATCTGGAGGACAGACGTGCAGAGAAACAGAGCGTGAAGGGACGGCGACACAACAGCGTGAAGTGTGTGTGTGTGTGTGTGTGTGTGTGTGTGTGAGGGAGGAGTTTCTGGACCAGTGCATTTGACCTTGTGAAGGATTTTCAAAATAAAAAAAAAAAAAAAAGGGGTCTTTTGGAAACGAGAGGGGGGAGAAATTGAAAAAATTCAAACACAAGAGTTATTGGCCGGGCGTTAATGACAAAGGGTCCTCGGGGAAGACCCCGCCCC
>CAAKHD010007816.1:20303-30933 GCA_901007705.1 Fistularia tabacaria
ATGCATTCAATTCTTGAAAAATTGAAATAGGACATTTCATTCCAACAATTTACTTGTGAAACTTAATTCAATATGAAAACCACTGAAATTCAAAAACTTAAATATGAAGATATGAAAAAAAAAAAAAAACAAAAACTATAAAATTACATTTAAAAAAAAAAAAAAAAAAAAAAAAAAAAAAAAAAAAACTTAGGTATTAAATGACTTCAGAATGAGAGGAATATTAATTTTCTTGAAAATAAGAAAAATATAAAAAAGGACTTTAAAAACTTAAATACTCAACTACGGGAAAAAAAGAAAACTGTTTAATTTGCTGTATAACTCTACTATTATGATTTTGATCATTTCATGTCGCCATGCGACTGCGAGCGACATCTTCCCGACTCCCCTGTATGTCCAGTCATAGCGGAGAAATTGCCCATAAAGCTTCGACTTTTAAAAATATGAAATTGACAAAAAAAAAAAAACGAAAATTACTGAAATTGGAGATTCCTTTAATTAAACTTTGGGATGATTTCGGAGCGGCTGCCATGAATCCTCATCACGGGTACCAGATGTTAGTATTAGTCAACCTCGATCAGATCTGCTGCGGCTGGATGATGGAAAGATCCGACAGGGTTTATCATTGCTTATCTTGAACCTTCTAACCACGAGTCCAAGTCCATTTATGTCTCCGTTAGCGGGCCCAAATTACTAAGTGACGACGGTCATCAGGATTCGGCACCAAGCCAGCCGCTAACAGGCAGCTGCCGGCCGCACATCCATATTTGGTGTTGTCGTGGAAACTTGACATGCGTCACCAGCGCATCAGGGGCTGATTTGACACACTCATGTAACATTGTGTCATTTCGGATATGACTAAACGCACACATGCACGCACACACTTTCCTCTGGCCGGAAGCTTCCGACATATTTTTGGGAGCAGATCAAGTCTGGCCGGACCTGCTCTGCATGAGGATTCTGTTCGCAGTTTTACTTTCTGTCAACAGAACTGAGCGGGGGAGGAGAAAGTAAACCACGCCCACTTCAGGGCGGAGCCAATAGGAGCTCATCAGAACGACTTTTGAAGAACCCGTTCATCGTCTACATCGTTTTTCCTGCTCATGGGGACGGCGGAGGGCCTGGACATTCACCCTCTCATTCACACCACTGGGCAATTTTTCCCAATGAGCTTCTTGCATGTTCTCGGACTTCAGGAGGAAAAACCGAGAACACGGAGGAACCCCACGCAGACATGGGGTGAGCATGGAGACTCCTCACATGAAAGCCAGCTGTCGAAATTCAACCAGTCGCCCTTGTGCTCCGAGGCAGACGCGCTAGCAACTGCGCCACCGTGCTGGGTTGTTTATTATGTCACGTAAACAAGCCCGTCAAGCGGCGAGCTCATCTCCCCATGGCAAACTGGCGTCGCCTTCAACTTCCAGCCACTCTCTGCACGGCAGGGAGGGGCGTATTTCAGCCACACTGAAACCCTCCGCGGAAAGATGGACGTCCTGTTCTGGGCCCATTCACCGGACGACAGAAAAACAACAACAAAAAAAAAACCCACAGATGTGTTTCACAAAAAGGTCAGAGACAGATTTACTGCTGCCTTAAAGGTTAAGAGCTTCCCGACAAACATCTGATGTTTCAGTTCTTTGCTCTTGTTGCTCAAGTTGACATTTCCAGGTTGGGGCAGCATTCTGTCTTTTCTGTCCTGGCCTTCAACGTCTGCCGATGGAACAGACAGCGCCGCCGACATGACTCGTCACTCGGCAGCAGACAACACGGTGCTTTTTCCCATCATATTTTGATTTCTCTCTCGACATGCTCTTCCAATGTAGCTTTTGTTAGCTTCCTCAGTCAGCCTCTTTCAGTCACTCGTATCCCGCTCACAGGTTGATGCCGGGGTCGCGAACAATCCCAGCTGACACTGGGGCGAGAGGTAGGGCCCAACCTGGATGGGTCCATCCACCCATCCATTATCTACCACTTATCCTGCCAAACTTCAATATTTACAGTTAATTGGGTTTTCAAGGTCTCTGTCGTACTGATCAGATTTTATCTAAAACTTGAGATAAAACCTTGAGATAGAAAGGTAAAGCTTCCTCTCAGCGGGACATTTCAGGATCCATCACATCTTCAAGTTGAGCAGGTGCTCTTATTCTGATGGGGGAGGCGGGATTTAACCATGACTAGTCACCTGTCAATCAGAGGGCCATGAACATAGATGTTTACTATTCATTCGCTCATCCAAATCAACGGACAATTCAAGGACAAGTCTTCGATGAACAAATTGACTAATTGGACTGCGGGAGGAACCCGGAGAACCCTGAGAGAACCCAGGCAGGAGAACATAGAGATCAAAAGCAAGGGTCTTTCCTGCTGTTGGGCTGACGACCAGGAATGATCACGAGTTAGACCCAAACCGAAGATGTTAGCGCCACGTCCTTATAAAGTGCTTGTCTGAATAAGTGTCCGTACAGCGAGGAAATTCTGACGTTCACACCAAATTTTTGTCAACGTTTCTTTTGGGGATGATCCAAAAGGAGTTATGTAAAATCAATAAAAAGAGAAACAAGTCTCCTCAGATGGGAAAGCAAGATATTGGAAAAGAAGTTCTGGAGGCGGCTTAATGCCCTGGACATGAGTTATTGATCCCTTAACCAATCAAATATGGTGAATATTCTTCTGCCGGCCTGAACATCAGTTTCACAACTCCGGGACCGTTTACCGCCAATCTCTTATTTTATTAAAAGCGGCGTCTGGAAGAGTTGTTCAAGGGGGTTCTGTCTGTGCTCGCCAACTCAATATTAAGCTATAAAACACCGAACCGTTTCCATGAGGGGGACACTTGTCTGCAGTTGAGCGCCATCACTCAGCAGCACCACAGAGGAAGTTCACCTGGGGCTTCACAGCCCAGATTCTTCTGGCAATCTTCATACAATCTATCCGGTGGGCAATTCACACGGACGGATTTTTGCAGCCACAGAGACCCGGCTCATATTTATTTAGCCTTATTGCTTTAATTAATAAAAGCCAAGGACACAATCGCTCGACGCTGCGAACCCACAGCGCAATGGACTGAGAGGGAGGCGAGAAATACTGGCATCCAGAAGAAGACCAGCTCGATGACTTAGATTAAAAAGGGGGAAATGCACAAAAAAAAAAATCAAAAGGGGAACCCCCAAACCTCACGATTCTATGGTGGGAGTTGAACTGAGCGGCACTAGCCGGGTTAGACAAGTGCGAAAACAAACTATAAAAGCATTAAAAAAAAATAAATACATAAAGCCAGAACAGACACAGTGAGAACAGTTATGGCCAAGAGTACCATGTTTTGTGTTAGCAAACATGCTTTACTACCTTCTTTATTGTGCATCTTCTCTTATGATTATCCCACATTGTCCACGGGGCACAGATAAACTACAGCAAATCCCTCGCATTTGAAAAATACTCGGCGATCAAAGAATTTCTGATTCATTTTCCTTAGAATGCATCAGTAACAGGGGCCCCCCTTGGGACTGCCTATGGAATGATGGCATTACGGAGAAGTTTTGCAGAAATTGCTGTGTATCGGAGGGAGTGTGTGTGTTGGAATACATTGAAAGGTCATTTCAGATTGTCATTTCCAATCAGACGCATTTCTGTTCAACCATGACCTGCAAAAAGGAGAGACAGGAAATTAAACAGTTTCCTCACAAACTAAATCTATTTTTCATCTCAAATTTCAGACAATGCTCATCAAACTCCTGCAGGGTTGTTATTAGAGAGTTTTTACTTCAGCGCCCCGCTTGATTATATTTCCGACTAAAATCGTTTTAAGAGTAACGAATGTAAATAACGTAAAGGTGGAGGCTAAGGTAAAGGCTCCAAGCCAGTCGCAACACTGACTTCATCCTCGTTACATTCAGACATTATCCTCATAATGCCAAATGGACCGACAGCAGCTCGGTGATGCGGAAAAGTCCAGAAAAACATTTTGGTCATTAATTATGGGGCGGTGAAGGTTACAGGGCAGATTACAGGGTATTTAAATTCAAGGGTGCTTTGGCTTGGAGTTAATTAAAAAGTGCTGCATCCTGCTTTTCAGTGGTCAAAAGTGTTTGTTCTAAGGCACAAATAAAAGGCCGTGTTCCCTGAATCTGCTCACCCCATTATTGATGATCCCTTCGTCCCGAGAACGACCGTGAACCGAGGGTGGGAGATAATCGTTTTCTGTAAAACAATAAAAGTAAAATAACTGCATGGAACAGGACCTTTGAATTCAACATCACATTAGTGATAATCACCTTTGACCGGGTTTCTTGAACATTCTACACTCCGCGCCGAAGCTGAATCTGATCCAAGCAGCGTTCAGGCCAAGGTGGGGATCCAGCGTGGGACGCAGCCCTGCTGGGTAGGCCGTGAGGTCGCGGGTCCCAACGAAGCAGCCAAGCAGAAATTAGATTGTTGGAGTGTCTGTCTAGCCCACGCTGCAAACACAAGCGGAAATTACGCTCCCTCGAAGGGGGAAATGGATGGATTAGTCAGCGAATTGTAAATGAATTTGCCTGAATTCCCTAGAGCCCAGGCTTTTTAGCCTCCGCTCCTCCAAAAATAATCAGCTGTGTGTGTCAGGTGAAGGCAAAGTGGCGTCAAACTGTTAAAAAAAAACAACAACCAACAACTCACTGATAGGAAACTCTGACATGTCATTGTAGGAATTCAAAAGCAAAAAAAAAATACAATCCATCGATTGCGGCGAAGTACTGTGGAACACGAGAGACTGGATGGAAAAACAGGTCCCGCACCGTGTTCTTGGTCGAGTTTGATGGAAAAGCAAAATTTGACTCTTCCCCGCCCCCAGAAAGGAAAGCGGTTTGCAGAAAGCTGAAAGAATGATCCATGCCAAAGTGAAAGAGCACTCTGGTGTTACTGGTTGTATGACCACTGAAAAGAAAGGTTTGGTTAAACTACAGAAACAAAGAAGCCATCAAAAGACGTGAAATCTTTTTCAAATATTTTTCCGTTGTTTGCTTTCATTTATCCCCAGTTAGTATATGCAATACTCATTTGAATTGTTTGTTTTTTTGTTTGCTTTTACTATGAAACCACTAAATGAGATTTTGTTTTCAGGGTATTTTTTCCCTAAGGGCTCCTTCACAAAAAAGTTTTTATTTAGGCCAATTTTATTCCTTCTACCTTGTTTTGTCATATGAATGAAAACACCAGAGAGACAGTTCTTTTCCCAGAGTCCCAGATGTTTGAGTCTTTGTTGCTAAAACTCTCATGACGACCGCAAACATAGGCTGACTTTGAACTTAGCAAACTTTTGTTATTTTCTGTCGGGATTTTTGTAAAGGCTATTCCACCCCCCAACATTACAATTCTGTGCCATCTTTTTCTTCATCTATGTAAAAATCACTTTCTTCACTCTACTCATTTCAGCCATAGGAAGGCGCTAATATTCCCTGGCTCAACGGTGCAAGATTGAGGTTTTTATTTCTCAAACCAGTTTGCGTGTTATCGGACATCACTGTCACAGCTATGTTTTGGTGAAAAGTTCATTTTAACCTCTAGTAATCCACAGTTAGCACAGCTATCAGGCTAATATTGATGAGGCCAGCTGTTTTCAGCTCTACTGATTATGCCACGGTTCCATCGACACCATTGTAGATCTCAATTCTACACAAATTCAAGTTTGGTGTATGTCCTGCTGACCTGACCCCCTGACAGTGTCATGGGGACAAACAGATTCTTTAAAAATCCCTCGTAGAAATGCAGCACTGGGCTAAAAAAAAAGGCAAAGACATTCCAGCTTCAGAAAACATTGATTCCGTCCCTCATCCCTTGTGGCACCGCCCAGCTGCCTCAAAACAACAGCATTGTCAACAAGATGTATTTGCCATTCCACCAAATGGATCCTATTAGTTTTAATCTAGTACCAGCTTAATGTGAGCAGAGTTAAAACATTAGATGCTAAATGAATAATAAGACATTTAGATTCTCCTATGTTTAGGGCTGTAGTGACACCCATCCATAGTGGATGCGGTATCGACAGTTTGGGTTATTTAATCATGTCGCTCCGAACATATTGTCCTGCATTCAGCAGCTTCTGATCGCATGGTTTTAGAGCGGCTAAAAAAATACAACGGACAGAAGGTAAAGGTGAGATTTATTCCAACAATTTTCCTATGATGGTAAATCAGCTCATGCAGGAGGAAATAAAAGAAAAAAAAAAAAAAACAATGTGCAAAACAAAAATCAATAGTCATTATTCAGCTGAGACAAAGACATGTATTCCTTAAAGAGGTAATGGGTATGACTCAACTTCACAAGTCATTTGTTTGTGCAGATTTTAACAGCAATGTTATGGTAAGAGTGAAATTAAAAAAAAAATATATATATATATATATATATATATATATATATACACACACACACAAGTACAAAATTGGTCAACACTCCAGGGAAAATATTTGACGTTCCCCCCCTTCATTCAAACCAGGTAGCTGAGCCCCCCCCCCACATATATATATATATATACACTTGATGGTGAAAACCCCGATAAAAGAAAGACCGAGGCACCGCTGGAGATTCACACATTGTTGTCAGATGAAGAATACCTGTGATCATATGAGCCAACACTGCCATCTAATGGCACAAAGTAATTCATCGAAAATCAATCCCCGTATAATTTGATGTAGCATTCAATTAATGACAAATGACGTTTAGTCAAAGATCGGGGGAAAGAAATATTGAAGCAGGTAAGTTAAGATTATGTTTAAATCATCAAGCTGACTTCCCTAAAGACAAAATAGCCACCCGGGGAAAGAACTATTAAATAATATGTCACAGAGACGTTTCATTTCAGCCTCACTTCTCTAATCACTGTCGTCTCCGCAGACGCTTAAAATCTGAATTCTTATCACCTTTCTTCAGTGCAGGGAAAAATTTTGATTTGTTATTTTGTCTTTACCAGCTGAACAAAATTTAAGTGAATGAAACTCCTTTTATGTGGTGACTTGTTTTATCTTTATTTTGTTTCCTTAATATGTCGTTGACAGTTGGTTCGCTGTCTCCTTGTACACTCGTAAAAAGGATTTCTAAGATAGGATAATTCATTATGAGTCTGACAGTGAGGGGTTTAACCTGGATTGGTCACCTCTAAATCACAGGACCAGTGATTCAAACCAACGGACAATTTCAAGTCCTCAATTCACAGACTGGGGAACCTAGATAGAATCCAGGTTGGGGAGAAACATGGACTCCACAGAGCGAACACAGTCACCACATTGGGGCAGGTACCTTCTTGTTAGGAACTGTGGTGACCACTGACACGTTTAAACAATCTGATTGTCGATCAGAACTTTCAGCACTGATCAGAGGAACTGACCGGCTAAGATGCTGATTCATTCTGTTGGTTCAGACAAAAGAAAAAACAAAAGCAAAACCATCTGAGATTCTCAGTCTTTCAGGTCATGGGTACACATCTTTGAAGCTGGACGTAGCCTCTGGAAAAGCTCATTTTCTTTTGGATCTAAGGGGCTTCTTCAGTTCTGATCGTGGGGAATTTCCAGTCAAAAGTGCTGGGGCTGGGCAGCAGGTAGTGGCATGTGGGGGTAACTACGAAAATAACTGCTATCTTCAGATTTTCATGCATCTAAAGAGTTATTTTACCTAGTCTGGTTAGCGAATACCCATAGAATTTTCTTTTTCGCGAATTTCGCACGGTTTCGTGTTCGTACCGTTTGTCTTTTGCATTGCATTAAGAGAACAGTCGACAGGATCCGCTAGACATCGACAGAAGCCAGGCTTCATACCACCGAAGCTACAGATCATCGTACGACCACCACCACCACCCCCAAAGCACCGAGCCCAAGTGAGAAGGGCCGGCCCGAGGACAGCACCTCGGAGACCGCAACACAAGTGTGGTAAGCGTGCTAGGCTAAAAGCCCAAGCGGGCTGACCACCGCCACCTAGCCTCCAGCTAGCTGACGTGCAGTTCCCTGGAGAACAAACTGGACATGAATGAGGAGTGTCGCGCCCTGATTTTCCACTGAGACCTGGCTTTGGACAAAGTCCTGGAATCTGCTATTCAGCTGCAGAACCGCTCCGTGCACTGAGAGGACCAGACGGCAGCCTCCGGTGAGGCTAAAGGGTGAGGTGTTTGTGTTTTTGTGAACAACTTGTGGTGTGGATACGTGCGGACTGTGAACAAGCATTATTCGCCAGACACACAGTTTTTGCGACTAAAATGCCGTCCCCATTGCCTACGGTGGGAATTCACTGCCGGGTTTATAGGGGGCTAACTCCATGGAAGCGCTGGGCAAGCATCTTGACATCATCAGTGCGTTCCAGATGGCGCACCCTGATGCCTTTGCGATCACATCTGGCGACTTCAACAGGTGCAGTTTACGGACCGTACTCCCCACTTACCACCAACAAGTGGACATTCCCACTGAGGAAAAGAGCACCCTGGGCCACGGTGTACAGCAACGTCCATGGCGCATATAGGCCCGCAGCCCGCCCCCACTATGTCAGATCACATCTCTGTCTCTGTACCCCGCGTACAGAGACAGAAACAGACCAACACCGTTACCAGAGAAATTAAACTATGGGCCCCGGACTCAGAGGGAACCTTGCAGGACTGTTTTGCTACAACCAACTGGGATGTGTTCAAGACCACAGCCACACAGGAGTACTCTTCTGTCACTGTGTACAGAAGTACGGGGGGTATGTGACCGGTTACATCAGCACTTGTGTTGACAACATTGTGCCCACCATACGAGTCGAGAAGTTTCCCAATCAGAAGCCTTGGCTGAACAGTCCGGTACACCACATGCTCCTTGCTTAGGGACGGTGTTTTAGTGCATGTAGATTTGTCTTGTTTGTAAACTGTTTTTTGTGAAAATTCCGGGAGCTTGCACACAAGAAAGAAGCTCATAAACATTCGGACCACAACCCCAGCCGACTCTGGATGTGCATATTGATTCACGAATATTGATACTTCTGATCTGGGGGAGGAGTCAGAATCGATCAATTCTAAGTCCACTCTTACAAGAAATTTTAATACTTTTATGACACAGACTCTCTAGGCAATTTTATAGAAGTAAAATTAAACTTAGTCAATATCTGTCGTTTATGGTACTAGTTTTCCTTCCGTGCATTGCACACACAGCAGCAGCCGTCTGTCAGTCAGTCAGAGACAGCGGAGAAGGAAAGAAGCACAGGATGGCAGACAGAAAGAGGCGCATCGTCTGGAAACATTCCACAGCAGGAAGCTCGAATAAAGCTACCTGTGAAAGCTACCAGCACAGGCATGTAGACATAGATAAAATAAATGTACATAAAATACCAGACAGTGTCAATTAAAACATATTTATTTAGTTAGATAAAACTGTTCCCTCCCAGCACAATATGTAGGCGTTAATTTATCTCACATTCCTGCCATCATCTTAAAGAACTCGGTGTCACTTAAGTTAGAATTGTATACTAATTAAACTCCTACTTAAATGGTACATTTCAAGTAAAACTGCAGCTATTTAGTCCCCTACTACCTCCCGCGTGAGTTTTCACACACCATCGAGATGCTCGTCTACGTTCCCCAGTCTGCGGCCGCAGCCAGCGCCGGTGACGTCATCCACTCCGCGATCGCGGACCTGCAGACGCGCCACCCCAGCGCCCTCATCTTGATCAGCAGGGACTTCAACCACGTCCCTCCCACTCACTTTCTCCCCACCTTCACCCAATATGTAGACTGCGCAACGAGGGGAAATAAAACCCTAGACCTCCTGTATGCCAATGTGAGGGATGCCTACAACTCTTCCCCTCTCCCCCCCTCTGGTCAATTCTGACCACAACCTGGTACTCCCGGCCACTACCTATAAACCAATGGTGAAGAGGCAGGCGGCCACCACCAGGTCTGTGAAGAACTGGTCCAAAGCCACAGAGGAGGCACTACAGGAGTGCTTCGATGTCACCGACTGGAGTCTTTTTGAAAAGGACTTCGGCAACGGCATCGAGGGCCTCTCTCGTTGCATTACAGACTACATCAACTTCTGTGAGGACAACACTGTCCCGTCCAAAAAGGTTTGTTGTTTCAGCAACAATAAGCCTTGGATTAATTAGGACATTAAAGGCCTTCTCAATCAGAAGAAGAAGAGGGCCTTCATGGCTAAGGACCACCAGACCCTCAGGGCTGTCCAAAAGGAACTGAGGAGGAAGTTGCGGGAGGCCAAACTTAACTTTAAGAAGAAAGTTGAGTCCAGGATGGATCAGAGCAAATCAAAGGAGGTTTGGAGGGAGGTGAGGAAGATGACAGGCTGTGGGAAAACCACACCTGGAGTCAAAGGCGGCCCGGAATTTGCCACAGAGCTGAACCTTTTCTTCAACAGGGTCGACACCCCTGTGTGCTCTGATGGTGGATCTGGGCCCCCATCCCCCACCTCCTCACCCTCTAACACTTCTGCTGATGGCTCTGCCCCAGCCCCCATCAACACCTTGCCTCCCCTCCCCCCCCTTCCCCACCCACCACCAGCAGCCTCTTAGGCCAGCTCCCCATCCCTCCACCCCACCTCATCTCTGCCAACCCGGACTCAACCACCACAACCTCCAACTTTTGCACCCCACCCCCTTTTCTTCACACTTCCGACATCCCTTCAACTTT
>CAAKHD010007822.1:3379-21679 GCA_901007705.1 Fistularia tabacaria
CCAACCCAGCCCCCCGCGGGCCCCGGGGTCACGGGGGGCCAACAGAAGCGCCTCCCCCCCCCCCCCCCCCCACCCCTCCACGATGGAGGCCTGTTCGAGAAGATAGTCTGACCAGCGCGCAGCGGCCCTGCCTGTCAACAACACGACTGCAAAACATTGAATAATTCATGGTGGGCGTTAGGGGACGGAGCCGTTGAAGAACAATAAATGTGTTTGGCTATTTCTTACTCTAAGCTCCGTGTGTTGGCTGGCGGTGGAACAGCCTGGGGGTCTGAACTCCTCACGGGTGACAAAATCTCTCCACATTATCGATCTGAACACCAGTGTTTCTACCTTCAGCGCAGCTTTCAGATGGATGCGTGAAGCCATCTCTGCAGGTATCGCCATGAACCTGACAGTCATAGATAATTCTAATAGCTCTGGCGTCATGTTAACCTCTTCCCCTGTCGCCAGCGGTTGGTCTCATCTTGAACTTGTCCGACGGTTGTGCCTCGGCAGTGGTTTTGTGCTAATCCACGACCGGTTGTCTGAGACGACAAAAGCTGAAAACGGCACACCTGCAGCTTTGAGCCCTCCGCGGGGGAAAATCTCTCCCGCCTGGGTATATTATCGCAGTCATTGTCAGAAAATACTCAACCGGATGCTTCAGAAAGAATCACCGACTATTTCAAAGTCTCGACAGGGTTTACCGGCACCGAAGTAAAATATTAATCTGAAGATGATTCACATGTATTATCAAAAAAGGGAGGTCAGGCCAGAGTGCCTCCTGATAAGTCATTGCTAGGATTTGCGGTGACTCACAGTCCCAAACTGTGCTGTGGGTCAAACAGAATCCACATATTTGAGAATAAAATCAGTTTTCCTCGGTATCCGTTCTGGAGAGGAGAGGGTGTGGAGGGCGAGAGTGCCAATGTGGAAAGATTCTGGAGGAATAGAGCTGGGGGTGGGGTGGGGTCGGACGTCTTTATTAGAGGGACGGAAAATATCAGATGTTCATTCATCCGCTTAGGAGTGATTTTAGAGGGCTGATACCGAGCGGCCATCAGCTGTGAGTAAGACGCTTCTGTTTCCAGTTTATCAGTATTGTCCACATGACTGGAGGGCAACTCCAAGTACCTGAGAAGCAATTAGGGCCCAGGACTCTGCTCGCGATGGGTTTAACCCCCCCTCCCCCCATCCCCCGTTAAAACGCCCCGACGGGCTCCTCTGTTTGTTTTCGTCGAGCCACGTCACTAGTCTCTCATCTCGGCGCACACCCATCCATCACTGCCCTTCAGCGGTGGATGTGAGCAGAGCTTTAGGAGGATCCAGTTACGGGCCGTAATGGCCTAATGGCTGATGCAGTTAGAGAGTTGACTGTGACTGACACGCAAAACATCCTCTCCCCTCTTTTTGCGTCTTGTTGCTACGTTCTGAATATTTCTGCCCCGCGCTGCTCAGCGTCTCGTGTCAATCCGATCCCATCTGATACGCGATGTTTCACGTGAGTGACTCGCGGGTCAAACTGTGTGGAAGGAACGCGCAGCTTCCGACGACGCACGTACAAACGGACAAATATCGAAGCCGGTTTAAAAAGCAGGCTGAAGAGACTCAGGTGGGACTCAAAATGAAGTTGAGTGCATTAATTCAGACGCAAAAGCGATGTGCGCCGGCGACGATTGGCCGGCCGCGCCCTGCAGGCACATTAGGCAGATGGATGATGGTATAGTCGAGGAAGTACGGTGGGGTGAGATGCATTAGGGGTGTGATAATGACAGGATTATCGGAGGGGGACGGGCAGGGACATCGGATAGAACCCAGTTGAGCAATATTCCTTGACCTGAGGTGTCCCATTCATGGAGACCGGCAGTCTGGGGGCCTGAGTCCTGGCAGATACTCCCAAACCCTCCTGCCCCCGAAAAGTGCTCGCCAATAAATCTAATGGAGTCCTGAACTGATTAACATGAGAGGACAGCTTCGAGGAAATGGATTTCTGTCGCCAAATCTGTACTTCTTGCGATCAATTACTTGACGGTTTTATTGTTGTAAACATTATGAATAAAACTAATGAAATAATGGAGGAATTGTATTTCCCTTGGAAATTAAATAGCTAGGTCTCTCCACGTATTGCTAGATGACTTCAATGCGGATGCTGGTTTTTGTCCCCTTTGTTTTTCATAATAATGATAATAATGTCCAACAGTTATATTAATGACAACAACAACAATAATAGTAATAATAATCATTGTTTTATTAATATTACTATGATTATTATCATTATTATTATTATTCAAGATTCAAGACTTTTAATTGTCACAATGAAATTTGTCGTGAGAGCTCCGAGCTCAGAGTACGTATAGGAAATAATAAATAGACAGATTATATACATGGTATATTGGCATGATATATACAGTACGGAATGAAAAGGAAATACAAAAAGATATGGTATATTAAAGGTGGTATATTAAAATTCTTGAATTATTCTCATTATAATTAGTAATAGTCATAGCTGTAAGATAAGATAATACTTTATTGATCCCCATAGGGGAAATTCGGGTGTTGCAGCAGCATACTATAGATAATAATTATGATAATTATAATAGTAATTATTATTATTATCATTTCCTTGCTTTATGATCTGGATTAATCTATTATCTGTATATATATATAAACAGTTTAAGTGCATACAATTCCAGAAGAGTGTCAATAATATTTTTTCTTCTCTATCTTTTCCATTGCGATTTTGTCCCAGACACACGGGCTCCAACCCGCTGTGGGTTGTTTTAGGTGTGTGAAGTGATGGCGTGGGAGTCAAACAGCCTGAGAGCTGAGCAGGTGATCAGAGCGTAGCGGCAGTAAGGAAGCACAAAGGTAGCAGTGACGCTGCAAATAAAAGCAGCAGTACAACTTTAGAATCTGCCTCCGGGATGCATTGATGCTCACGGCTGCCAGAGAAGCTGAACTCTTACCGCAGCTGATATTTTCATGTTGACACCAGTCCCTCAGGTTCGCCAGAATCCTCTCAGAGGACTGACATATCACCATATCATCAGCAATCAATGAGTATGGCCGGTGAAACAGTTTGGCCCGTGCTTCCTTGACTCTGACCACTTCAGTTTATTTGCACAGCAATCCCGGCACTTTATACACAAAGCAATCTTACTAGAGTGAGGAGCTAGCATTCATTATTCAACTGAGCTGCTCGGTGAATCTAAATTAAATCTATGATGTTTCAATCAATAATTCAACCATTAATGGATGCAGCTTCATTGTGTTTACTGAATATTATCACCTATTTTGTTTGTCTTCACAAGCATAAATTTATAATTGCATGTCGTCACCTTCTTAGAATAACTTTCTATGTCATTTCTTGGCCTAAATCAGCTCTGTATTCAACATAGGGCTCAGTTTTTTATGTTTTCTGAAAAACAACAAACGAACAAATGACCGATTATTTTGGGAAGACAACGATGCATTTCTGCCTTCCTGTACCTACTGTATGTATTTACATATATATGTATGTATATGGATACATTTTGATGCAATCATTGTTTTATATTGATTCAACTGTTCAACTTTGACTGTAACCACCACAAAGCCTCAGTAGTTTAACTTACCGTAGCTCAAAGTATTTGAATGGAATCTTAGCGGTGCCCCCACAGTGATAGTTGAAGATCTTCTAAACTTTTCAACATTCTCATCTACATTTTTGGGGAACCTGAAAATTTATTTCTTTTCCCTTCAAGACTGCTATTACTTTTTGACTCAACTGCTCAATGATTGAGTAAATGTTTTAAGTCATGGGGCAGCACGGTGGTGCAGTGGTTAGCGGTTCTGCTGTACATTTCTGTTCTCACAGTCCAAAAGCACGGTTCAGAGGAGACCCTGAACTGCCTAGATGTGTGGATTAGAGCAGCATCCCCAAACTTTTTTGTACCAGGGACCAGTTTTATGCATGGAAATGCTTCAGCAGACCAGTTAGAGGCGCAGGGGCTCAAATAATAAAGACTTGTGTCAGTTCACAGTATTTAATCTGAATACAACCATTGCACTTTACACTAGGTAATTACAAGGCTAAAAGGCCTCTTCGCTTTAGCAATACGGTTTGCAACTAAGAATGGTGCTTTCAGGGCAGACATGTTTGTTGAAGTGGTGGCCCTCAATAACTGCTTTTGTTCTTCAAGTTGACGTTTTTTTCTTGTCTTTAATCGTAGGGTGTTTTGTCTGAATGTGGCAAAGCAGTTTTGAGGGTTTCATAGCTTCATTAACTAGCCGTTCACCTCGAATAATACATAGCGTGCGCGGAGCTTGTGTATCACCTGTTGCAATGAACCTGTAACTTAGGTAGGAATCTTGATGTTTTCTTTTAAATGCAGCTTTCTTTTTGCTGGCAGTCTGCGACATTTCTGCCGTCTCATCGTTTGCTTGTTTCCTCCCGAAAAAGCTCACCAGCGACTTTTATTTCTGGCTCATTTTTTTGAGAGCTAGCTTGTGGGAGCTGATGTGTGAAATAGCGCGACAGATTTAAGTGCGGCAGTAAGGCGAAGGCGGAAACAGTCGTTTTTCAAAATAAGATCCGGAGGGGCTAATGAAAAAACTATCATTTGTACCAAGAAAGATTTTCTTTTTTAGACTGGTACCAAATGATCTGCGGACCAGGGGTTGGGGCCCCCTGAATTAGAGGGTGAATGGTCGTATGCCTCTATATGTGTCCCTGTGATCGACCGGCGACCGGTCCAGATTGAACTCCACCTCTCGCTCAATCGCTCAATGACAGCTGGGAAAGACCCCGGCGCCCCCGCCAAGCCCAAGTGCAGGATAAACATTCAAGCTAATGGATTAATGTCTTTAGTTACATTTCCTCCAGCAACTTTGCGGCAATAACCGAGCTGCAGCTCCCATCACAAGCTGAAAGTTGGAAAATCTGACATCTATAATGCATGGCTGCATCGAGAGGCAAGATCTGCTGCTCGGCTTAGCTTGGACTTTGACCCCTGGATAAAAGGTAGATGCTCTCCTTAATAGCCGCACAATACCAGATGCGGTTTGCTGATCCTTTTTTTCTCTCATTAATAATGTAGCTTTTTATGAGCCCGTCGGAGATGAATGAGGAAGAATAATGAGATGTGAAGCTGCATAAAGGGAACAAGCGGTGCAGACATGGCAGATAGATTTGTCTTAATGAGAAGCCTCATGTGAGGGCAGGGACAGAAGAGTGATCGGGGTTTAATGGGATGGCGCAACACTGGCTTTCAGTGCGGAAAGTAGCTGTCGGGGTCTCGGGCTCTAAAAATTTAGGCGGAGGCAGGATAACACTCAGATAGTGGGAGGAAAGCGGAACAGAACGTATTGTACAATGTAAATGGATCGCTGAGCCTTAAGAAAACACACCAGATGCAGAGACAGCTGTCAACGGTGTGCATGTGAGCGTGGGCACCTGTGTGTGTGTGTGTGTGTGTGTGTGTGTGTGTGTGTCTGCCAATCGCCATATAATTGCATATGTGTCTCCGTGGCATGAATGCTGAATGAGAGGTGCAGTGAGTGGGAGTGGTTCACACATGCTCAGGAACCACGCTGGATCGCCTGAAGCGGCAAGTCTCGGGGAGGAAAAAAACCCCAGATCCTGCATGGAGATTCGTTTTCATTTAGCAGACAGAGCTCTGAAAGCCCCAGGGGAATTAGAGATAGAAAGAGAAAAGAGAAAGAGAGGAGAGAAAAAGGCAGGATGCTGATACAAGACGAGACAGGCCGGGCGAGGGAGGATAGAGAAAGAGAGAGAGAGAAACGGCAAAACAGAACACAACTATTAACAGAGGGGGGAAAACAGAGACTGGTTTGGAGCATAAGAGGCACTGAGCTGAACGCCATGACACCAGCGAGGCCCTTTTTCATGCAGAGGTGTTTTTGTGGAGACGCCACTCGTAGGTGGACGCCCCCGGGCACCGGCCCGTCTGCCGCGGTGATAAAAAAAAAAAGGTATTAAGAAGTAAAAAAAAAAAAGTGAGCCCTCGCCGTTGCAGTACTAACTCCTTTTCTTTCTCCCCGTCACCTCACTCTCCCCCCGGGCTCATCACACCGATTTAAAGCCACCCCCGGCCCCGGTGATTAGTTCGCTGTCCATCACCTTGTAATTAGTTCTGTGGAAGATAATGGCAAACGGAGGGGCACATCAGTCTCCGTGATGCCTCCTCACGGCGCAGACTCCTAATTTCCGCTCGCGGTCCTCGTCCTTCACCCTCCATTTCTCCTCGGCCGTGCCTCCCCAACACGTCAGATGTCGGCTCTCGTCTCACCTTTCACTGGGTTCGGTGTCTCCTCCTCCTGCGGATGTCACTCTCGAGCACGGAGACGATTCACACAGTCATCGTCGACATGATTCAACATGCTGATGTCACGGCTCTCGGAGCGGCCGCTAAGAATAGGTCCGCCCAAAGTGAATGCCATTTGCGCTAATTGAGAGGGTCGGGGCCGCGGCTCCCGAGCTCGCTTTATCACGCCGGCTCGTCTGCGCTGACATGACACAGCAGTCCGGTCTGGCTGCCACCTGCTTCCACAGCCTCTCTGCTTGGTCTCCCACTCCCTTCACCGTCAAGTTTCCGCTTCAGGTCGTGCATCTGCTCAAACTAATTTGGGCAAAATTAAAGCTCTCGGTTACTTTGTGGTTAAAGGTAATCCATTGCAGCGGAAGAAGCAGGTAATTGCAGGTTATTCCAATACAAAACAGAAAAAAAAAAGACAATCTCAGCGGTTGAATTTGTTAGAGAATCACGTTGCATTTCTTGGGTTGGTAAATTTGCACTAAATTAATTCCTGGTCTTCCTGAATATTTTCATGGCGCCTGGCAGCTAGTTAGCATGCAATATTAGCATAACTTGAAAGAAAACAGGAGGACTGTGCTGTGCAGATGATGGGTTTCCAGTGGTAGCCTAGACTTATATATATCAGACTTATAGTAGAAATTCAAGAAAGAATAGAATAGCAAGAGATGGAGGCATAATAAAAGACATTAGATCCCTTTGGTAGTTTTGTTTTATACAGTGACAGAGCAAGGAAAATTTCTGGGAGTTGAGCACAACAGCCCAAAAAGGGGATTTTGCTCAACACGAAGCTCATCAAATGTCATTCATATTCTGCAGACGAGCGCGAGCATAGCTGAGAGCCGGTAATGCCACTCGGTGGATGGCAGTGACCGTAAAACCTTATGGAGGAAGATGAGGCGTGTCTGATGGGCTGTCAGGGCCTTGTTAAATAGGTTATGGTTTCGCAGTGAGGTCACTGCGGAGCATCTGTTTCAATGCGTAGTTCAGATGTGACCCGCAGGACTGCAGCGCAATTAGAAACCACCATTTGATAGGGTTGATTAACATAGCGCCGCCGTATTTTCGGGGACTTGTTGTTAAACCGCGCTGTTCCTTTCTGTGCCGTGGCTTAATTTTATCTTCCCCCCGCCTTCGTGTCAAACACGACTGTCATCATGAAGAAAAATGGCCTTTGAGCAGAATCTACAGCTCCTCGGCGCCGAGACACCTATGCCGTCATGCCACATCAGTGCACGTTTTGACTGCAGCTTCTTTGAAAGTGCACAACGTCGACGGCAACGACTTCTCCCAACATCTCAATGACGGTGAGCTACTGATAAACGCATCCTCATCAGGTAGAGACCATCACATCCCATTTATGAAAAGATAAACTAACTCAATGTTTGCCCTTTACGCACATAACTTAGTAATATTGCTTTACTCGTTGAAAGAGAACACCTCCGCCCGTAAGTGGAGTCAGTAAATAAGGCAACTACAAGTTTACGGAGATGTGCGGAGATTGAGATTAAACACAAAGGCCAGACGTTTTATATATGGCTGTTGCGGGGTTACTTTATATATGTGACAACTGCCAGATGTTAGTGAGGTCTTTCTGCAGTGTCTCAAGGGGTAGAGGAGATATCTACACTCAACTAAAGTGCATGAAAAAGAACTGGCTTGACTGTTCGATGCCAGGGAGGACTCCAGCAGCGCCAGTAAACATCAGATAGTAATGATTACACACCTGAGCGCTTCTCATTGGGCTGTGTGTCGCACAGGATTCCCTGTTCACTTCAGGGATCGTTAATCATCCAAAGAGATTGATTTGATACATATTCATATAACGGCAGCACGGGGTGGGGTAACTTGCACTGTCCTAAACAAAGGTATTATCCCGATTCGCCATGTATTCCCGCTCATCTGATCAGATACCTGGACGAGTGTTTCCATCTTTTCAACCTGTTTCGATCGACTGTGAAGGATTTATTTTATTAAGAGCAGCCTGGAATGAGCCTGGGGTGACTTTCATGGAGGTGGGCTAACAATCTAGAGACTCCTGTGCCAACATAAGCAATTAATCTTGCTATCAGGATCACGGCAAACACTTATACTACCAAAGATATTGGCGTGAGAGTGGGATTTGCTCGCTGCGCATCGCGGCACTCACTGGCCTGTGTCACAATCTCTCACGCAGCCATTGTGCAGTCAAGAGAGTCAACCATCTCTCACCATGGCAACCAACATAGAAACGCAAAGAAAAGCAACCCGACAAAGTAATTTTCACTCTGCAAAAACATCTCTGGTTATATTTAAGCGTCAGAAAAGTAAATCTACAAATAAGAGAGTTTCTTCCCGAGGGGTGGGCAGCCCAAGCTCTCGGGGGCCCCAACTCATTAGGAGTCAGATGTGTGAGCGACAAATTGTGCTTTTAATGATGTATTCTCCCCGTGTGGGAGATGCGCTTTTCCTTCCGGAGGTTACAAAGATCATCTATTAGGGGATTATTCTAGTTTTAACAAGCGATTGCCTCCTAAGCAACAACAATGATGACACGGTCCCTGGCAGGAGGTGAGCGACCCCTTCTTGCAGTAATAATAAAAGAGAAGACTTTAACTGGGTCTGCATCTCCTGCGGCGGATCCACAATGAAATTCGAAGGCGTTTCATTTGCTCGCGCTTCACTCCTCCACCAAGATTTGCCTAAATCGGCACCACCTAACCTCCTACGCGGAGGTGATAAATCCTGGCCGTGACCATCTTCTGCATCAGGCCATCAATTTGCAAATGTCCCATCGCTCTGCCCTCCTGAAATAGTCGCAGGCTCGAGACTCGTGTTCGTCTGCTTTTATATTTATATAACCGAGGACGCTGTTTTGTCTTTGACTTCAAAATGAAACCCTATAATACCCTCCTTTTGCTCATTGCTGATTCCAGCAGATATTACCGGCATTTTTTTTTTTCCCTCCCTGTAATAAAACTTCCGCTTTCAGGATACGTTCGTGGGTCTGGTGTCGGGTTCAAGTTCCCCCGAAGAGGACGGAAAGCAGTCCATGTAAATGTAGTTATGGTTCTATTTTTCCCGCTGCCCAAGAATCAACATGATCCAGGACTTTCTGTACTGCATTTACCCTTGTGAGTAAAAGCAGGCATTCAAACCGCCTAAATGGAGCTTAATAAAGCCCAAAGCAGACGTTTATTGAGGTCATATGTGTTTGAAATCACTGTCAGAGACATAACTTTGTTGCGGCTCTTAGCCGGACCTCTATCTGATGGGTGATTTCATCTGCGGACGCCGGGCAGACTCCTGCCTCTCGCTCAGAGGACGCTCGGCTACTTCTTCTGCTCTGCTTCTGTCAAACACTCCACTTCTGCCGAGTCCTTCAGCTCTGACCCAACAGTCTGGTCTGGCCAGAAACGCGCTTTTTCCATCACCGGTAAAAAAAGTGACTCTTTGTTGGGCGCAAAAGGAACCGCTATTCATTTATGAGCGCTTCTATCATCACCAAACCGCGAGTCTCTATATGACGTTTAAATGACAGGGTGAACGGTTGTTTGTCTCCATATGTGGCCCTGCGATCGATCCAGGGGGAGCCCCATCTCTCGGCCAATGACAGCTGGGATAGGCTCCCGCATCCCTGCGACCCAGGGTGCATGATAAGTCGGATGGAGAATGAATGAATGAATGAAAAACATAAAAAGAAAAAAATATGGAGCAGATCAAAAAAAAAATGTTGTTATCTTGTACCAAGCAGCAAAAATCCAAGAACTTATTGAAGGCGTAGAGAAAGAACAACAGCTTATTTTCAAATACTGTGGGATGTGAGCGGGCATCCGGGGTCATGTTTGTCTCTGTTTGCTGGAGATGACGCACGATAATGAATTCACTCTGGCTCCTTGTGCAAACGAGCAACATGGAAAATTGAATAAATTAAAAGAACGTCATTCTTAATCCATTGTTACGGACGTGACTAATTAATTATTCCAAAGTGTCATGGCAGCCTATGCCGGATTACAGGACACTGCCACACAAAATAACCCTTAACATTAGAGGCCGCGGACATAAAAACCATCTAAGATATTCTGCGCTGTACAAACTTTTCCAATGAACCGCCCATGTGTGCTTTTTGCGAGCCTCTAGTGCAAACCGAGCGCTCGGAAAATGTTTCCTTTGTGGACATTTACTGGAGCCGGCGTCCGTCAGTCAGAGAGAACAAACTCGGCGCTCGGCAGCCGCTCAAGCCCATCAGGATGTGACGGGGAAACAAAAGCGTTTGACTTTCAGCCTCTTCATATCACACAGATGGTGCTTCGTCAGAGGCTCGGCAGCAAATCTCGGCGGCACGCAGGCACTCGTCTGAGCCCTGGTGAGCCGGCGGGTGACACGGCGATAAAACATTTGTTTCCGAACAAAACCAAACTCGCTTTGCAAATGTTTCTAGAGTACCCTTGCTGCAGGGAATTTCATTTGACAGCTTCTGTACGTTGTGCATGCCTTATATTGAAGAAGCTGCCAGGGCTGGCAGGGTGGTGCAGAGGTTAGCACTTCCATCTCACTCCTACTTGCGGGGAGTCTCCGTCTTCTCTGCGTGTTCTTCTTCTGAGGTCACCTTTCATTTTCCAAAGAAATAGTCTTTGGACTATGGAAGGACTATGGAAATACTACCTATGGCAGTAGGTAGATTGGAGACCCTTAACTGTTCAAACGGGTGAATGAGAGAGTGATTAGTTATATGTCTATATGGCATGTGAATAGTTGTATGTCTCATATGATGTGAGACTGAGAGGGTGAAAGGTTGTATGCCAATATATGACAGGGGAATGAGAGGGTAAATAGCCTTATGTCCTTATATGACGTGTGAATGAGAGAGTTAATAGCTGCATGTCTATATGATGAGTGAATGAGTGAGTGAGTGGCTGTTTGACTCTATATGATGGGTGAGTGAGAGGACAATAATTGAATGCCTCTACATGTTGTGTGAATGAGAGGGTGAATGCTTGTTCGTCTAGATTTCAGGTGAAAGAGTGAGTGATTGGCTGTATGTCTCTATATGAATTGCAAATGAGAGGGTGACTGGTTGTATATCTCTTTATGTCTCGGGGTGGTGTGGCTCAGGGGGTTCGATTCCTGCGCTCCTCCTAGCCAGTTGAAGGGTTGTTGAGCAAGACGCTGAACCCCCTAACTGCTCCCCCGCCGCTGCTCCTTAGCTGCCCTCTGCTCATGGTTCATCCATGATGGCTTAAACGCAGTGGTCAAATTTCGCTGATGCTGCGCTCTATGTAGAACTGAATGTGAAAATAAAGGTATTTCTTCTTCTTTATGACGACTATATTACCCCCCCCCCTGCAGCCCTGAGTTCAGGATAAGCAGAATGAATGAATGAATGAATGAATGAATGAATGAATGACTGAATGAATGAATGAATGAATGAATGAATGAATGAATGAATGAATGAATGAATGAATGAAAAAATAACCTTACGGCATCTGTCCCATCACTCCATGTTTACAATTTCCCTCGTGTCTTTCTTTCGCGTCAGAGTCCAATTTCGGAGATTAGCCTCTCTCAGAGAGGATCACCCGCAATGATGGATCAGCAAAACAGGTCCGGTCGATTTGCACGCCATCGCATCCAGGCAGTTTTCAATGTGACCCCCGGGCATGCAGGGCATGTGATGGAGCACTCAGCGCCAAGAAGAGCTTGTTTCTTTTTTTTTTATCAGCATCCAGTTCTGAGGATAAATATAAACAGCCAATTGGTTTACTCTGTGCTGTCCACTGAAGCACGGGGCGTTAGATACGCGTAAATAGCTTTGGCGAATTTTCATTACTGATGGCTTACAGAGGCTGAATATCATTATTTCTCCGTCCTCTGCTTGCACTTGATCTGGCTTCATCTCGGGATGTCAAGGAAAGGCATCTGCTTCGGCCTCCTCACGGCTGAGCTATCATGACTGACACTGGCGTGCTAAAAATAGCTCGGACAGACACTTTCATTTTATTTATTATTTGGTCCGTGGGTCGACACACAAAGGGAATTAGTCCCGAAATGTAAAACTGCGCACTTGCCACGCGTGGTCACCGCAGAGACCATAAACAGCCTGTCGGTAGAACATGATTACAGGACTTCCTGGTCTTTCGAACTTCAGTGGGAGCGAAGTAAACAAAAATAAATTAAAACAAGAATTGATCTCATTATTTATGATTTGCCGGTTCGATTCTGGGCTCCTGCTGAACCCCTCTCGCTGGTCCAGTTAGGGCTTTGCACCGTCAGTGGGTGAATGTTATCAAGTCTAAAGTGCTTTGAGGCCGAAAGTTGTGGAAGCGCCCTGCAAGTTGAACCATCTAATTTTACCCCAAAGGGCCATCGACTGATGATCTCGTTGTAATTTGTTCTGTCTTTGCCCTTGTTTTCAAACATACACACACAAATGCCGCATTTCGAAATCTCCCATCCCTCGTTTAATCCTTCCCCTTATTCTTTCCTGACAGCTGACTGAATCTTATTTACTTCCATGACACTTGTAGGCCTGTCGGTGCTGTGATATGACAGGCCCTGGATGGGATTTCTCCGCGTCAGAAAATACAAACGCAGCTCCGGACGCCGTCCTTTCACGTCTTTTGAGGTCACGGAGCCGGAGCTGTTTCTCCCCATCCACTCCACCAATGCAGTACTTTTCCTTTCATATAAAAGCGACGTTCGTTTTCTTAGACTGCCTGAATCCACCCTCGCTGACCCTTTCCTCCCCCAACATCCTGCAAATCTCTCTCCGGTCTCCGCAGAGGACGGTACAGTGGAAGCGGTACAGTAGAGGGAGTGCCAGTCGTAGCCACGCCATCTGCAGGCCTGGCACGCGGCGTTCCCTTTGCTTTGGCTGTGCGGTGTCCAGTCCCTCCGACAGCCGACATACGCACACAGAAGGATCGACAAACACCAACCTCCCCATCCCCCCTCTCACCCTTACATGGCATTGCCTTCTCCTCAGCCTCCTGCAAGCATACCACACTAAATTTTTCTTTTTCCCAACTCACTGGGCAACCCTCCCCCTCCTCCTACCGCTTACACCACCCTTCCTTCTCATAACCCCCACATCTATACATTTCTTCCCCACGATTTCTTTTCATCGCTCCTTTCATCATTGCCTTTGCCACGTCCCCCGATGATGAAGCTGCCCGGAGATGAAAGGGAGGAGTTTTCTGATCTGTGTGGCGTTCGCCGAGCGCCAGCAGTGGTCTGAGCGGTGCGCTGAAACCGAGCCTTCTGTGGTGTTACATCTCACTGAGATCAGGATATTCAGCTCATCGTGGCTTCCACCCCTTTGTGAGAAAGTCAGCGCATTTAGTTTGTGCCAAGTCGTGTATGAGCGGTTTGTTCATAAGGGCAATCTGGGCGACGCACCACTAAAGGAGGGAAATTTCAAAATCGCTTTCCACATTATAGCAGTCGCTCCCTCTGGGTGTCTTAACACAGATCACAAATCTAATGTTTGTACCAAAATCACTCTGTTTTTCATATTTAATACCACATAAAATGGGGGAAAAGTGGCTGCGGGTCAGAGTAAATTTGAACAAGGGCCACGTTTGGCCCGTGGGCCGGACTTTGGACATGCCTGCCTTATGGGTTCTGGGAGGATTTGCGCGTTCGTGCTTTTGTCTTTAAGTAATCTGCTCAAGCCAAGAAAAGGCATCACTTCGATATAGTCACATTTCGTGTCCAGACAATTTAAATATTAAATTTTAACAAGACAAATGTAAATTGCGACAACTGTCTTTACTTATTTAATGCGTCACCTTAGTCATCATCACAAAAATATTTGTCTCCACTGACATGGAGACTCCAATCAGAAAGGCCCTCTGCTGAAGCCCAACCAGGGACCTTCTTGTTGTGAATCAGAGAAGTTAAACCACTGCGCCGCCGTTCCGCATGACCTTTGTCAAAGGTCCCTTGGTGGTCTCAGGACAGTGTCCTGAGGTATCGGCCTAAAATGAACCTTTTCGCTCACAAATTTTCATCCACTCGGCCAGATTCAGGCTGGCATTGTTTTGCACATCATCTTTTCCCAATACCCAAGAATTGTAGGCGCTCATGGAAGTCAGTCACTCCACAAAGTCTATGAAATGTCCAAAATGCTGGAGTCAACATGCAACTCTAAACCAACGATCTGATAGCGGCACCGGAGTCACAACATCTGCCTTGTGACAAACTGTGTGAGGCATCAGGATGTCTCTCAAGCGATAATCAGGAAGATGCACTTGCAAAAAAGCATTTTTGTGTCCTGGTGATCTTTCAGCAGTAATAAAAAATACCGGAACATCATAATTGTAGTGCCGAGAAGCAAAAACAAAAGCACAGGGAGTCACAGCAGCTGCACCAAAAGGTGGCGTGTGTTACGAAACACACCATTCACCTCCCGCTGCGTCTCCACCAAGGCCGTGACTCACTCGAAGAATCGAGCCTGGAAGGTGGAACAAACAAAGAGCGAGGCAGGAGTTAATGAAAAAGCCGAGGGATAGATCTCCTCAGCGCGGCCGATCGTCATCGCCCCTCTCGTTTCATTCGTTCCAGTTTACATTTGGAACAAATAAATCCACTTAACCTCGGTTCTATTTTAAAGCCGAGACGACTCTCAACATTTGCCGTTTCTCCGTGCTCCCGGTTGGATGTGGGTGGTGGGTGATGGTGGGTGAGCGAGGCGGCCCAGGAGGCCGTCTGCCTCTGGACAGGTCGCTGCAGCGGAGCGGAAGGCGACAGAGACAGACAGGGGTGGAGGTGTAACCTATTTAAGGAGCACAGACTGAGTGTCTCCTTAACAAGGCCAGCAAGTAGGACATTTGTCATCCGTCTCCGTCTGAGATAGAATAAGGCAGCTGTTGATGCTGCTTCCTATTCCCTTTCGATTTCTTTCTGCTTTCCCGGCATCCGTACGATTGCTATCGTTTCTTTTATTCCACCTGTTTTTCCTGGCTTTTGTTTTGATCTCGACCGCGCAGCTGTTTCCTCTCTGCTTTTTATTCTTTCCGTTTTCTCACTTGTGTTCTAAACCAACGCCCCCCCCCATCAACGTTTACGAGGTTTGCTCTTATCAACAAGAGCTTAGGAATAGGCATATTGAGAAATTCTCCATTACTGCAGTCGTTAGCCCTCCCGCCTCACAGCGAGAAGGTCCGTGGTGGGACTCCTAATGGAGGCCTTTCTATGTTGAGTCTCCACGTTCTCCTCATGTCTGCATGAGGTTCCTCCGGGTTCTCCAAAATACATGCAGGAGGTTCTATGGTGACCCTTAATTGTCCAGATGTGTGAATGGCTGTACGTCTCTCGATGTGCACAGCAGCATTGCAGTGTAGAAAAGTGTGCAAATAGTAACAATAGAAAGAATATGCGAATCAAGGATGTAGCTACAAATAAACAAAGACTTTGCATAAAACGAATTAATATTAATGCCTTGTGCAGGGAATGGTTAGAGAAACAACAGGTGTGCAGTCGGAGATGTGGCTGATTAAAAATGAAATTATATTAAGTAAGGTGTCCTGGAGAATGAATAAATATAATACAAATATAAATATTGCAGAGATGAGAGTGGTAAGTAGACTTGGAGGTAGTGGAGTGGTGCAAAATAAAAAAAATTGTGATGCTTGTAAGCAGCATCAGCATCGTGCTGCGTTCAAAGAAACGTTTGTATATTTGTGGTATAGGACCTCCTGCAGCTGGATAGTAATTGAAGGAATGAAAGAAAATATCGGTTTCTATCAGAATACAGCGTATGCATTTAAAAGTCCATTTTACAAGTGTATTTTTAAAGATACTTTTAGGAGTGGATGGGTGACCTAGTGTACAGCTATAGAAAGGTGAAACAGGAGTGATGGGAAAAGTCAGGAGAGATATGGTGTCGTCTCCAGGAAATCTAACAACCTGTCAGGAAAAAAAAAAAAATGAAAAGGCCTAGAGGAAGACGTGGAGAAAAACAAGCAACAGCGGAAAAAAGGGGCGGCATGAAAAGCATCAGAAGAACTTTTCAGAAAAACATTCACACTGATGAGCGATGAACACACACTTGACTCTGCTGACATTCCCCCAACCTCAGCCCAGCAACAACAATCTGACAGCGGCCCTTCCAAGCAGAACGAGGCGAAGGAGGCAGCGGAGGAGCCAAGATCGGCATCAGCGCAATGCCATTATGGAATTCCACCGGAGAAACGTAAAGCTCTCATGGAGGAGACAATTCATCCCGATAGCCCGGCAAAGAGCTGCAGAGTAGAGGTCCGGCAATCAAATGTCTGAAATAAAACAGCTGACCCCATCAGCCAGTTCAGGATACCGGCAAAGCTTGCTTTTCTTGATCAGCATCAAAAGAAAGAAAAGGATTTGGACGGTCTCATTTATCCAGCGGGCCAAAAATCAGAATCAAGCTACGACCTTATCTGTCAACATAAAAAAACCAAGGCTGTTCCACTTCAATACTCTTTATGGGGCAACAATAATATTAGCAATAATATCCTGCTAAGAACCCATTTAACCTCCAGTCAAAGGCATCGAACCCCAATCGATCGTTTATCTGACTCCAGTTATATAACATGGAGTTTGATGGGTTTTCCTGTTCAACCCTGTGTGCGGTTGAAAAGACGCCTCACTAAGGGTCAGGAAACCACCCCAAAAATTAGACACGACACTTTAATTTGACTTGCAAACAGGTCATCCTGCGCCTTTAATATTCTCAATAAGACACTTCTGCTTCAAGTGTCACAGGCTTGGGTGGATTCAGATAGTTTCACACACACGCTTAATGGTCCTTGTATGGATGCAGACTGCTTTTAGACTTAGGCTTGGCTTTGTCCAAACCTTCTCCCCAAAGCCCAGAACCACTGCTACAAAAAAGGTCTCTACATCGCTGAGGAACATCTCAGAAAACCTCAGCACCTGCCTTATACTTGGTGCTATCAAATCTAAGACACTTGGCGTAGATCTTGGTACAGAGTCCAACCACCGCGATTGTCCTGCCACAAACCTCAGAAGAAAATGCATCCTTCACATCATTTCTTTCTTTCTGAACGCTCCTTCACGTTGAATAATGTCCTGCACACTTGAGAAAGAGCTTTCTAGAAATCTTACGCCGTCAGCTGGTATCACGTCAACGAAACACATTTCTATCAAAGTTAAAAGCCGGATGCCAGTTGGTTTCTTCCTTTGGTAGAGACATGCAGGTAGTCAGTGGTAGTAATGCTAGCCAGTGATAACTTGTATTGCATGTTGTCATGGGTTGATGTACTTCTGACAACTGCATTTGATATTCACAAAGAAAATGTTCAAATTATATGTTTGTTGCATTACTTTTACTCGATGAGGATGGAAGAGGCGGAAAGGCGTACCGTTGTAAGGTTCAATTTCCTCTGGAGTCCTTACTGACTAACCGAATTACATTGCAGTCATATTTCAGGAACCGACAATCGCTGGGGGGATGAATAAGTGGCTGGATTGTGATAAAAGTTGTGATTTAAACCCCGAGCTACTATCACTGTAAGAGATAGTAATTTGAAGTATAATAAAAAGTAATGCTTCTCTCTCACTGGCGATGAAGTCGCACAACTAAAGTGGCATGAAAATGACATATACCTTAAACAAGTGCCTCAAAATGTACTTAAGTAGATTTACATGCTATGGGGGTATGGCAGAAAGCAGGTACGGCAGGAGTTTTTCTCAACACGACAAGGTCAGCAAGATGGTAAAACATCGGGTTTGCAGCTTCGAGCCTGTGTTCGATCACACAGTCACACTAAAACACCCCACTTAAACAGAATCAGCAATGTCAGCAGCGGCTACGTAGAGAACATCAGGATGAGCAGAGCAATCTCTCTCTCTCTTGCACACACACACACACACACACACACACACACACACACACACACACACACACACACACACACACACACACACACACACACACACACACAAACACATCCACACACACACACACACACACACACACACACACACACACACACAGATAAATATCTCCACAGACATACACACA
>CAAKHD010007822.1:21699-62353 GCA_901007705.1 Fistularia tabacaria
CCACACACACACACACACACACACACACACACACACACACACACACACACACACACACACACACACACACACACACACACACACACACACGCCCCTAGCTAGCTGTTTTTCCCGACAAACACAGTTGCACACATAGACTCACACACAGACCAGACTCTCCGGTTTTGCCTCTGGTCTCTCATGGTGCGTCTTTTTGGACCAATCACAGGGCAGCTCAAGGCAGCAGATGCACAATGGAGACTTCCTGTAGCTTTTTTTTACTAAACCTTGTGACTTATTGCTAATTTTCATTTCATTTATCATCTGTTTTGTCTGTCTAATCCAAGGTTTTTCCACTTCGATACTCTTTACGGGTCAGCAACAATAATATTAATAATATCCCGCCAAAAATCCATCTAACCTCCATTCAAAGGCATTGGACCCCTGATCCTGCACTATGTATCTGATCATCAATTTCTCTTTGGAGTTTGATGGGTTTCTTGTTTGCTAACTGTCAGGTTCTGGCGCTATTGTCGTGCTTCACACCGAGGTCAGCGAACTACCAAGAAATTAGGGTTGACACTGTTCTTGACTTATATTCACATCACCCTGCTCCTTTAATATTGATATATAGCCAGGGCATCGCATGGTTCTGGTCCAAGTCCAAGTCCAAAGACGATGGGATCGAAGCATTGCTTCGGCCTACAGCTTTTCTTCCTATTTGGTGAAGAAAAAAAAAAAAGATCTGCTCTCTGATTGGAACGCCAATGCATTTTTTGATATTGCTGCATGCACGAAATTAACTTGCCATTTCTGACAAAAACACCAAACTTTTATTGAATACACCAGTCATTCCTTTCACCGCGCATTATTGTAAACTGATTGCTGTATTCCGTACTCCACCTCCCACTGAGTCAGCACTCGGCAGGCAGCAGCCCGAGAGCTGATCACCCCGGCTATTACTCAAGGAAACTCGTGTCGAGGAGGAGGCAGCGGCATGTGGAGCAGCGAGGGAGACAAAAGCCTGGCGTGGCAGCATTTTAGCTTTCATAACACGTCAACATCAACATGAACCTTTAGACTGCAGGTCTATGGGTTAACCTACTGTAAAAGCGGCACTAAATGAAATTTAGAATATAGAGTGTTGTCTGTGCAATAGATAGAAATGCAATGCTGTGATTTTATCGTGATGGCATATGCTGTATAACTCGACTTTGCATTTAAACCCTGTTTTTTTTGAGCCATTCACAAATAACGATTTATTATTCAACAGATAATATATGCCTCCAGTCGGAGCGGCGCCTACGAGAGTGCCCTGACATCACCTCAGATGTGCGGTTCTACCCTGCAAAGTAAGACTCCAAGTTCCACAGCCTTTGCACCGTCACCTCTCCTCTTAGCCGCTTTCGGAATACGGCCAACGTTCATTTGAAAAGAAACACCCACTGGATTGGAGCAACAGACTCATAGATGCAACAGAAACAGGGCGGCGTCTTACATAACATTTGGCAGCCTATTTTCTTTAGATTTATTGATAGTGTGGAATTAGCATGAAGGTAAAGTGACAACAACACGGAGGAGGCTCGGTGTGTGCGCCATTATTCGACGGTAAATAAACATAAATATGATGTAATATGATAAAAAAAAGGCAACCTATGCGTTTGTTTTACCACGAGCGGACACTTTGAATGGAAATGAGCTCGCTGAGGCAGGGCCAGGTTAAAGCGAGGTCTCTTTGTGAGTTAGTGTGTGTGTGTGTGTGTGTGTGTGTGTGTGTGTGTGTGTGTGTGTGAGAGTGAGTGTGTGTACGCAGCAGTATGCAGCAGCGAGGGGAGGGTTTGAGCAGTATTAATACAACAACAGGGAAAAGGCCCAGTGATGGTTGCCATGGTAAATATGGCCCCCTGTCGCGTGCTAGCAGCCCCTCCTCCCCCTCTACCCTCTTCCTTTTCCACTGCTCCTCTACTCTTTCTCTCAGGCTTGTTTTTCTTGACAGCCACAACCCCATTCCCTTTTCTTCTCCTCCTCATCTCCCATCACTCTTTTCCACCCAACTATTCTTTGTCCATCTTCACCCCCCTCCCCACTGGCTCCCTGTCTCTCCTTCCCACCGCGGCCTCCCCTTGGGCTCCGAACGTTGCTCAGAACAAGGGCGACCTTCAGCTTGTCGAGGCAGCTGGCTAGGCAGCGGCGGCGCGCAAACTGCCGCCGTCATGCAAGGCTCACGAGCTTGAAGCGCGGCGTTCACGCAGGTGACTGCGATGGAAACGCACCATCACCGTCTCCACCAGCATGTCATTATTCATCGTGACCTGCCGTTCACAGTCAGCATGTGCTGTTGTTTCGGTCACATGTTGTACAGCGTTAACAAGGATCTTGTTGTGCAATGAGGTTGTTTATTTCTTAGTGGGTGGTTTTACAGTCGACTCTGACACAGCAGAAGCAACGCAGGAAGACAAAGTGAAAGGATGGAGGAGAAGCTTTTGCAGTACAAAAACATGATCCCCCCAAACTGGCACTTTAAGCCGGTAACCCTTCATACCGACATCTTTAGCCTTGAGAAAAATTGTGCATGTCTACATATCCGTGGACTGTAATTCTCAGGGAAATAGCAAGAGAACATTGCCTTAATGACCGATATCTATTTAGCTCAATCTAAGTGCATCACATATTCCACTGGATTTCATTCATTTATTATCCATGCCGCTTATCCTGTGCCAAGGGGAAGGCTGGAGCCTATTCCAGCTGATACTGGGCCAGAAGTGGGGTTCACCCTGGATCACATGCAGACGCATGCAACCATTCACACAACTGGGCAATTTAGGGTCTCCAATGAACCTCCTACATGTTTTTGAACTGTTGGAGGAACCCTGAGAACACGAAGGAAACCAATGCAGACTCGGGGAGAAAATGGATCCCGTGGGAATCCAACCAGGGACCCGTTGAGTGTTTGAGCTCCGCCGTGTTGACGGCGTGTGGTGAGGCGTGAAAATCGAGGCCTTCTTTCACACGATCCTTTCAGAATGTGTTGACAAGAAGGACAGCTGACATGACGTGGTTGAAAAGCGAGGGGTCGGTGGCAGTTTCATTTGCAGAAAAATTATACGTGTTGAGTGAAGGTTTTTTTTGTTTACATTTGCGCTCATACCAGTAAGGTAACCATAGGTTATTGGTGCAATACCTTTTTTAAAAATATCATTTTTCAATTATTTCCAATGAGAGCAATTATATTTGAAGTTGGCTATCTGAACTGAGGATTTCTAGGTTTGGAAAATTAGCTGTCTGCTGGGTCTGCGGGGGCTCAGTAAACCCTCCGAGGCGCCCTTAGACACGCACCCTTACACCGTCCGTGTGATGGAGCGTGTCTTCTCACCTCAGACCCCACGCAGGATCTGTCAGGGCATCCCATCTTTTTTGTTAATTTGTTGTGTTTGTGTGACACTGAGCCCCACATCTTCATATGACTGAGACAGAACCGGTTTTCCAAGTGTGTGTGTGTGTGTGTGAGCGTGTGTGTGTGTGAGTGTGTGTGTGTGTGTGTGTGTGTGTGTGTGTGTGTGTGTGTGTGTGTGTGTGTGAGTGTGTCTGAGAGACTAAATGACAAGCAAGCACCAGGGTTTGAGATTCACACTTTCTTTTGCACTACCTCCACCTCTACTCACCACTATAATCCCTGCAATATTTAGATCTATGTTATATTTATGCATCCTCCAGGACATCTTACTCATTCTGTTTTACTACCCACCCCCCATCCCCCGTCCTGTGCACCTGCTACGTCTAGGACCATTTCTTTTGTTTCTCTTTCATATTTTTCTAATTTTTTTTTTTTCTGCTCCTTATATTGTATGTTGCTCATTTGTATCTACATGCTTACACGCGTATTTTTTTCCCTATTGTCACCATTTGCACACTTTTTCTACCCTGTAACGCTGTTGTGACTGTTGAATTTCCCCGTCGCGGGATCAATAAAGATCATCTTATCTTATCACATCCCCCGTTCTCCATCCCATGCAGGGATGCACCTGCAGGAACGGCGTGAACCGGATGAACCCGACGGGGAAAAACAAAAGCTGCGAGATGCGGTTGTCGGCTCACCTGTCAGGCTGTCGTAGCACTCGATCTCGGTGCTCTCCACGGCTCTCCGCTGCTCCTCAGTCAGCTTGGCCGCGGCTTGGCTGAGCAGGTTCACCTCGGAGCCCGTCGTCCCGTCGACAACGTGCACCCCCTTGAGCTGCAGCAGCGCCCGGTGGTACTTGCCGATCGCCTCCCGGAATTTCTTCTCCTTGTAGCAGCGGTGACCCTCCGCCTTGAAGTCGATCGCTTTCTGGATCTTGGTCTCCATCTCCGTGTCAGCGGCTCGGTGGCCGCCGTCGCCCCCGCCGCCGCCGGCCGCCGCCGCCGCCAGGCTCCGGCCGCCGGTCTCCGGGTAGCTCTTGAGGCTCTTTATGGGGTGCTGTTTGGCTTCCATGTCTCTCAGTGGGAGCGGCTGGAGCGGGCCATGGCGCTCGGACACGAAGGTGTGTTTCGTCGTGGAGGACCGGAGCAGCGTGCTGTGCATATAGGACGCGGCGTGGAGCGGCGGCGTGGAGGGACACGGACGCCACGAGCCCGGAAATGCGGCCGCGTCCTTCTCAGCAACTTTGCGCGCGCGGGACGGGGAGACGCTCGGACTTCCGGAGCTACAGAGGCGTGATTAAACCGCGCGGCGGCAACATCGCGGATTTGGAGAGAAGGTGAAATTAAAACAACAACACACACGCACATTCACACTCTCTCTCTCTCTCTCTCCCTCTCTCACACACACACACACGCACACAACACACACAGACACACACAGGCACGCGAGCGCCTCGGTCGGTATGGTCTCGCGGAGGGAGGCTCGCGCTGGCGGAGCGGACTCGGGAGGCACGCGCAGCTTCAGCACCGCGGACAGCGCTCACGCGACCGCTCTACCGCGCGGCATTGTGGGTCAAAGAGTCGTGAGGCGGGACTGCAGTCCGACGTGGGGGGTGGGGGCGAATATCAAAAATATCAAAATCAAAAGCAATTTTAAGAGAAACAAATACGATTATTTGTTTTACGCCAGCTATGAATGCTATCGACACTTTTATTTGTTGTTGATCATGGAAATTGAACGGTTTTCACCCTTTTTTTGTGCTAGCTAAACGGCTATATCATGTGTGAAAAAGAAATAAAAGAAAAAAAAATGATGAAAGAAAAAAATCCCATTATTTGTTTTACGCTACCAATAATGATATCTACACCTTTATTTATTGTTGATTACAGAAATAGATAGGTTTTTATTTTCTTTTTTGTGCTAGCTAAAAACGGCTATATCTTGCGTAAAAAGAAAAAAAATCAAAACAAGGGATCAAAGAAAAAAAATCCGATTATTTCTTTTACGCTAGCAATAATGCTATCTATACTTTTATTTAATTTGATAATAGAAAAAGGACGTTTTGTTTTCTTTTTTGTAATAGCTTAACCACTATATGGTATATGTATATGTGTTTTATATAAAACGCAAACTGGCGTTTATTTACAATTCGCGACGGTTACCTGGAGGCGCTTTTAGCTGCCATGTAGAAAAGCCCTGGCAAGAAGATAACAACAACAAAAATAGGGTGACATTTATTAATTCAGTTGTTATTTCGGAGCTGCTGGGCATTCGAGGAGATGCAGACGGTCAGCAGGAGGCGGATGGGCGAGACAGCGACTTCTACTGGACATAAGGTGAATTGCACTCTTTTCTGATGTAATGCGGGGTTAACCTGCAGTCTGTGGAATCTCCCCAGAACAGCGTGGACAAAGGCATCGGTCTTTACATCCACAGAAGCTTTTATTTAATGACCTTCCATGTTATCAGCTAGCACAGCTTCCACTCTTTTATTAAGGACTGCAAGAAGAATTGAATGTGTGCCTGTGGAATCTTTCTTTCATCAGATCATTCCAAAGAGTTTCAAATCTTTCTGAATGTGTTGAAATGAAACAAATACATGTAGTGGAACAGAAAAACCCCAGTCAAGAAGAATTTCCCTCAAATTTAGCATGACAACAAATACATCACTGAACACTGGCAAGAGTATACCTTTAAGAAAAACAAGGCAAGACCCCAAATGACCCCAAAATGAACAAGAACGTCTCAAAGAATCAGTAAGATATTGGTTAAAATCAGTAAAGAAAAGTCGCATTATCCTGGACAGACAATTACAGAAAAAGTGATAATTTACAAGAAAATTGACCAAAAATGACAAAATATTGAAGAAAATTGTATGAAATATCATGTCTCCAGGATCAGGGAATGTATGTCAGATATAATAAAATATGCCACACAGATGTAAACTAATGTGATGGCAATAAAAAGAGCAAAAAGATCAGAGCACTTTGGCTTCGGTTTGAGCGCAGCCTGTCTAGCAGTCTGTAAACATTTGCTGACATGTGATTTATCATTTTCTTTCTACTCCAACTACAGATTCCACAAACATTCATGGATAATTCATGACGACACAACTGAAGGTACAGGTGTTAGAGGGGAGGTAAACACACACACACACTGCTCATCTCAGCAATTTTCTCGGAGTGCTGCTCGGAGCTGTGTCCATGAGAGAGGACATAAACAGATTATCCTTAATTGTATTTGTCATGGAAATGTACCAAATGTTTGTGAGCTAATAGCTTTAGGTTGCCATATCTTTAAGGTTATAGAAAGACAAAAAAACACTTATCAAATGGTGTCACCATGTTATTAATAGCAAGTTAGCCGAGTTTGATCTCCCTGCAATTCCGTTGTGTGAACTATTTCTATTCGAGGAGACTATGGAGCGTCATTAATATGTAATTCTGGGAGATTAGCCTTGAGCTAAATATATCGCAAATTAGCAAGTCTGCTATCTTTGTTCTGAGGAGTATAAGACAAACAGTGCAAAGTAAAGACGGTCAATAAAATATGAAGGAAAAACGCGAGTCCGAGGCTGCGGCTTCACAAAGCCGTCACCATCTGATTAAACAGACGCTTTGCAATTCAGACAGATTTATGCAGCTCATGGGGAGCACTTCCAACAGGTTTATTGATAAATTACCCTCCTAATATGCTTTGGGAAATATATTGATTACTCTGTAATGTCAACACTAAAAGAGTTGCCAGATGCAGTATCGATAAGGTGCCTTCAGAAAAGGAAAGAATAAGGACGACAAAGGGCACTGGGAAATATATTTTTAATTATTTTACCAGGCATTGTTCTTCTTTTTTCTCATATTCAGAACTTAAAAAAGGTTCATATGTTCAATCTACTTTCCCTTCAAAAAAAAGAAATGTTCTTAAAGGTCATTTTAAAATATTATAAACAATTACAGTTGTAAAAAGGTCTGGTGTGCCTTCCTGCAGCCGCTCGACACCCAGCCAATTGGCATCGGTCTCTTTACATGGATACATGATACAAGTGTTCATATAGAAAAATATCCAGCAGAACGGTTCTGTGTGAGATCAAGTCTACCAAATCTATACATTGCATCTCAAAATCACAATATTCTACAGATGCAGCCTTCAAGTAGGTGGTTGTAGAAAGTGTTCAGCCTTGTGGTGGTGTGTGTGTGTGTGTGTATGTGTGTGTGAGAAAATCGGGCATCCAGAGGGGTAAACTACAACTCCACAAGTACAGAGGAAGAAGTACGTTGCTTTGTGGAGGGTGAGAAGAGGTCACTGTGGAGCTGTGTTTGTCTTCTTCTACACGCGTCTTTGAGGCAGATATTCAGAAGTAATTTAACGACACGTTCCTATGTTGCTTTTAAAACAAAGTGCAAACAAGACATTATAAAAAATAAAAAAAAAGACGTTTCAGCTTTTTAAACAGACATTTTTGACAGTCCCATTAGCTACACTGATTGGACTCTTAGCCAATAAATAAAGTAGGATTCTTGGTTTCTTTAACTGCCAAACACTGGAACGAGATGAACCGAGGTCTCTTAAAATCTTTGAAAAAGGACCCATGGTTCAACATGCAAACAAGTACAGGACAAAATGGGGGTCCGCACGCTGCTTCCGCTCCCCTTTAAAGAACAACTTATTCTCTGAAGTTATGCAACAATGTAATCCTTCAGATCTAACGTATATAATTGTTGCATAATTTACTGTCATTAGAATAGATTCTTTGCTTGAAAGCAGAGGAAGTATGCAGACATTTTGTCTTTTCGTTATCCTTTTTGCTTTTCCGTTACTTGTTTTTGGGAGGACAATCTGAACTTCTAAGCAAATATTAATAAACATCAACATGAAGCACTTTAACATACAAGCCATTAATTTCAGCTAAGGAGGCATTTCAATGAGGAGACTTTTAGGCAGGAGATACCTTTTATGTGGAGATTGAGGGAAAAAATTAAAAGCACCGTCACTGGCACTGTGGTTGATATCATGCTCATGCCTTAAGCTCGTATTTCCTATAATATAAAGTCTTAAAATCCTGGCTGATATGATATTAGTGACATGAAAAAAAAGCATTTGGTGAGGCAACACAACAGTGAGAGAAAAATTGCACACTATGAGGGAGTGATTCTCAGTGAGGTTTAGTTCTATCTAAGGAAAAGCCTGAATCCCCAGGCCAGCATCAGAAGCTTCCATACACTCAGTAACAAGCGGCAGCCCTGCATGTCACAGGGGTTTATGCAGAAAAGGCTGTGTCCATATTTTTCTGTGAAAACTTCGGGGAACAGTCTGAGTTACTTTCCAGGAGTTCTTAGGTTCTCTTGCTACCCAGTCTCTTAAAAACACTGACGGCCTTGAAGTCCATTTGAGCCCCCAGTCCACAATCCCCCGCTCCTGCTCCCGCTAATGCGCCCGCTAATGCTCCTGCTGCTCCTCCGGCCCGGGTGCTGCTGCTCACCTTTGGGCTTGCTATGCTGACTTTCTCCTGGGCCTTGGGCTTGGTGCTGGTCACCCTGTTGTCCTGTGTGTCGGTGGGCTGAGGGGCCACGGCCGCACTTTTGTGCGTGCCTGGGAGCTTGCCCAGTCTCTGAAGCACACTCATTTTGGCAGGGGGGAGGCCATTAGGCGAAGAGGAGGAGGTTGGAGTGTCACTGGAGGGCAGTTTGAATTTGCCTCCAAGCCGCCGCAGGGTGGTCGGGGCCCGTTTCTTGGGAGGCTCCTTCCGTTGAGAGGAAGCAGTTTTCTTGAGAACACCAGCGTACTGCAGGACCGAGCCTTCGCCATCACTGTCCTCCTCTTCTTCCACTTGGATGTTTTCTGTCCTGGGCCCCTCCTCCTCTTCATTCGCTTGATCCAGACGACTGAACACACCAGTGGGCTGCCGAAAACACAAACGCTGTGAGCAAAGAAAGCCATTTTCATCTCTCACTATTTAAACCCGCCAATGACTCTCACCTTGCTGTTGCTTGTTGTCGTGTCGGCCTTCGATTCAGCCCCGAGTCTGGCAAACACTGAGGTGCGATTCAAACCTTATAAATTTAAAAAGAAAAGAAGGAAAGTTGGGTTTCGTATGATTGGCTCCTGTTATGACAAATCATGAGCAAAAGGCAACAAAAAGAAAAAAGGGAATGAACCACATACTGATTCTAAAGGACACGGTCAGACAGACATGACATCATATCACCTGCATGCAGGATTAGTAGGACATGTCCTGGTTAAAAATACATGTGTGTTTCTTTGAAGACCCTGTGCTGCCTCAGTACTGACTGGGCAATAAACAATTCCAGCTCTCACAATTGAGTCACGGCAGAAAACAAACCCTTGATAAGCTCTTTTGACTTCATTCTCAATAAGATTTTGCTTATTAACCATTTCTCAACTGAAAGCTGGTTGGGCACTGTATGAACAGGCTAACATTAGAATGGTGGAAACGCTTAATATTCTGAGTAAAAGGCCAAATGAGTCTTTCTCTCAATGAGACAAAATAACCCTGGCAGTGATGACAAGGGCTTCAACAGGTTTAAGTGAAGGATAATTTGAAATAGACTTGAGAGACCAGAATGTGTATTTGAAAGAAGTATCAATGTAATTTTCTTAATAAATTGCAAAGCACTGTATACTGGCTGTTTGTTTTGAAATGAGAAGATGGAAGATTTGAAAATCATTTCTGTAATGCAGAAATAAAAAAAGCAGCCTTAAAGAAAAGACTTAAGAAAAAAATAAGAGCCTCATTTATTTATTACTTCTCTGTCCATGGCAATATTTACACATAATGTGTGACATACTAATTCTGATATGATAATAAGAACTATTTAAATAGTAAATATGTGGGGAAACACATTTCAGTTACATATTTTGAGGGATTTTATTGTCTGCAGACTGTAGCTGATCAGAGCAAAGAAAGAGGGGCAGGCTTGTCAGCATGTAACATATTAGTGGAATCAAATGGTAAATAAATGAAGGCCTAGCAGGCAGACAGGTGAGTGTCCTGATGCAGGTGTAGAACAACAGAGGCCAGGAACAGTTTTTTAGTGTAGATTAGTTGGGATGGGCAGCAGCATCATGGCGTGAGCTGTCAGCGGGGCGCCCGAACCACGAGGTCAGGCCTACCTTTCTTGGCCTGCTGGGCCAGGATGCGGCGTGTGCGTGCCGTGGTGCCTTTGGGCATGTTGATGATGTACTTGCCTTCCATCTCAGCTGTTACACGCCGCCGCTTCACTGATGGCAACCCATTCCCCTCATCGGCTGGCTGATTTGTGACTGGAAAAGTGTTCAGCGAACATGACGTTAACGCCCGAAAAACAAAGAGGCCAGAGCGTGTGCAAGGCCAAAGGCAAACATATACCTGCTTTGCAACTTTTGTTCGCTTGCATGTTGGATACAGTGACGGAGAGGCGGTTGTCAGGGCGACGTGCTGGGGTGGTCGGTGGGGAGTCGTGGCTCAAAGCGTTGGCAATCATACGAGTAGCAGCTGGGAAGAGACAGAAATCGTCTTAACCGGCTGTGATTTAATTTGCTTTAAATACAGGAAAATGCATCCTTTGCCCCAAATACACAATTTTCTCTGACCTTGTTTTCTCGCCTTGAAAAATCCTAGTTGCTGTTCCATAGACAGGAACAAATTCATCTCACAATATGAAATGTGAACGTCATAGGACATGAGCTTTTTTTGGACTAGTAGGGAAGCACAGGCGACTCTTTTTTGTTGCAGTAAATACATTTTAAATCAAACACTATTTTTTCACGCAACATGTATCCAAATCTCTAACTAAACTGAACTAAAATAGCTTTTGAGACGCCGCAGTAAAACCTAAAAACAGCCATAAGATCTGCTATGTGGACGTTAATACAAACATAAATTTCGAACAGCAAGATCAATGCCTTGCTCTGTGATAAGGACAGACTTTTCTATTCAACGTGTTCTGAAAAATGCGATAAATTTTTCAAACAAATGTGTGCCACTCACATACATACCATTAAGATCACAGTTGTGCAATAGAGTATCAATAAACAAGCCACACCGCTGGATAACAAGAACATTTTCAAATAGTTTAACCATCTACTGCCATTCACCCCGAAGTTTCACCATTCTATAAGAAATACTTGATGGGACCCTTAACATCAATTGACAATGTATCCAAACTAAATGTGCTGTGGGTCATATCTAAAGATGAGCGAAATACAGTCGCAAGGAGGGAGGAAAGTTAAATTGAACATACGCGTATTGGCAGTTCTCCTGAGCTCTGCTTGAACACTGGTTTGTCCTAAAGAGATAGCTTCTGTGGCCATTTTGCACATGTCCTGAAGACGGGGGGATAGACGTGCATAACAAGGGTTACGTTCAATTGATAGTAAACAGTGCACATTCAAACACGTCAATGTGCTCTGCCAAGGCAGGTGCAAGGACATAAACAAACATAAGGCCATGTCTTTAGGGGTGTTTGGTTTGTACATGCATGAACCCTTCACGAGACCACTTCATCGCTTCAAGCCTTTCAAAGTCGTGTCTCACCTGCCTGTAGACCTGCTTGGCATGTTTAAGAATGGCAATAATGTCACCAATGACGGTGATGCCGAGGTCCATCATGATGTCCTTACTCAGGTCCATAAGCATGTTTTTCTGAATTCTGCAGAGAGGGAGAGAAAAAATACAACAAACTTTCTTTTATTCATTTTTTATGTGACTAAACATGTTGATCCTTCAAACATTTCCCTGATTTACCTGTTGTCCACGAAGGAGACAGCGTAAGTGACAGCGAGGCCAGGTGGGATCCCTGCATCTTTGAAAAACTGAATCCACTCTGAAGTGGCTGAGAAAAAAAAAAGTCAAACCTTCAACAGATTTAAGACCAATTCTATTGAAGACATTACCTATGTGTTGATTGACCCCTTAAACACTTTAGAATATGTTCATCAGAAGTTTCACAGCAATTATAAGCTTTTTTCATACTAATTTGTGCAGTTCAAAATAAAAACAACAACAAACAAACAAACCAGGACATCAAACCGGTGATATGCATCTTCTCATTGCACTATTCAGACAAAGTTAGAATATTAAGACCTTCTCAGCTTTCAGTTTAGAAACAAAATGCCATTTTCCTTTAATTCAACAATAAAGAAAAACAGCACCAAATAAATTAAGTGTAATTATTAGGTTTATAGTAATACACTATGGCTGTGTATTATATTGAAATCTCAACTTTAAACTACAGTTTGTCATTAAACTCACCGTACTTGAGGAAATTACAGGAGTGAAACAAGACACATAAGTGTTTGGAAACTATTCAGTTCGAATGACTTTCAAGAAGCAAGACCATAAGAGCCACGTTTCTATGGTTAGTAAGAAATTCGGTGAGGTTTGGCCAGACAAACTTAAATCGACCGAATCAGGAAATTAAGTGTATTAACTAAAGAGTTGATAACTAAACTGTAATATACGCATGTGAGAGTGATCAAGGTTGACTGCTCTTGCAAGTTTGGTATGTGTGGAGATCGTCGGCCTGGCCCCTGCTCTATTTGTGACCACAGTCAGAGTAATGTGGCCTTACGTAAACACACAGCTCTGGTGATGATGGAGCTCCGGCAGGCTGCAGACGTGAACCCGATGAGACAGCAGCATGCCGGGCGGTAACACAGGCTGACCGCGGCCAGCTGGACGTTATTTTTAATAGCGATCATGACACGTCTTGTGGCTGAAGTGGAGGATCGAGAGTGACGGGAGCACAACAGCTGCCACAACAATGGCTCAGCCCCGCTGAGTCTGAATGAAATGATCGGCTAAGGCTAAACTCATGTAGTGGCTGAGGTTGTAAATCCGTCCGAACACATTTTTGTACGATTATCGATTTTAGCTCATTCATTTTTGTCAGTCAAAGTGGGACATGGTGCTCTTCCCCAAATCAGTTCAAATCGGTAGGCTAACGCAAGCGCAAAGCAACGACAACGCTGGCTGAATTCCTCAAAGGGATGGACGTTCTCAAAAACTAATTTTGAGGTTCATACTTGGTGGGGGGGTTTGTCAATAAACGTGAAAATGGTCATTCAGACGCGAATGGAAGCCGGTTCGTGTTAGCATCCTGCATTAGCTTCGCCTTGGCGGTAGCCAGAGCTATCAATTAAAACGGTAAACGGCCGTGCTCTGTGTTTCCGGGAACCGCCGAGACTTTTCTCTCAATTGGATTTAGGAAAGAATCTATGAATGGAAACAATGAAATATCGTCCCAAATCTAAACACACGGTAACCGGGCCTTTATGTTCTCACCTGTTGTCACGGACGCCATGTTAACGCAGACGTTGGGTGACGTCACCTCCGCATGTGACGTCACGTCCGCTGAGAAAGTTTCATTTCGATGTGTTTGTTTTGAACGCTAGAGGGCGCCACGTGCACTGGAAACAAAACCTGAGCACTTGGATCTCGAAAGATATAACTCTAGACGGGGTTTCATACATCTCGCTTTTTCTAACAATTCCCTGAAATAATGTCACAATGAAACATTTTAGTCTACTACAGCTTCGTTTTTTACGAATATGCTTTATTTTCTCTAGGTATGTTATATTATGACAGTAGCCTGCATAATTAAAGCATGCAAGTTGCCCTTGTTTGTTGATATGAACTGTCTTAAATTTGCACTTTGGGGGGGGGGCAAAAAACATTATTATAATATGCCTTATTGGGTCATTAATCGTTAGTCGTGATTAGATTATTCTCTCCATCCAGAAATCTGTGGCGCTCAAAATAAGACTAGTTGATACAAAATCAATTTTGAGATTCTGAATGAGAACTTGTTTCTCATCTTGGTTTCATATAATTGTAAACCGATTGTGTCTTGGTTTCCGACTGTCACAGATACAAGATTTTGTGAGAAAGAAGCAGAAGTGCATTGAGTTATGTGTGCATGTACAGAATTAGAGTGGAAGCATCCAAATACTCCATGGAAATTGGCTGCGGAGGCTTTGTTGGAAAACCCGCCCAATGCTTCTAGAAGGCTCTCGGATGTCTGGGCAGAAGCAGAGTAAGACATTCTAAGAACTGAAAGAGGCGGAGCAGGGGAGTTCCTGGCGTTCGCTCAGTGGGAAAGAAGTGGAACATGCAATTGACTAAGGGCCAGCTCCAGGGGGCGGTACAGATGCATTTCCATTGTTGCCCCCACTGCCTTTAGATGTTTGGGACCAATGGATGAAATGTATGGGAGGAGTGACTCTGCAGCTCAGAGGCAATGGGGGGAGGCTCTGCAGAGCTGGTACCTGGCACCAAGACATTAGCAACATATCCTTTGAATCCTGGATGTTCTGAGTGGGTGCATATATCGATCAGAGCTTTTCGACCAGCGCATCCCACAGACGTTCCATTGTATTGACTTCTGCAGATTCAGGAGGCTAAGTCAACACCTCCAACTCATTGCTGTCTTCCACAAACAGTGTGGCGCTGTAGGTTGTCCTCCTGCGAAAACACCATTTCCACGAGGGTGCAGTTTTTAGAAATGTTGCAGGGCCCAAAGTTTCCTAGCAGAGCATTGTCAAAAGCCTCCATGTGCTCCCACTGGCGTGCCTTCGACTCATAGTGCATCCTGATGCCATATCTCGTTGGCAGTTCAAGTGCATACAGTCATTCACATGATGTAAAAGCAGTTATAATTCATCCAACCAGGCCATTTTCCCTTTTCCTCCATTAGTCTGCGGTCCAGTTCCGATGCCCATTGTATGCGCTTTCAGTGTAGCACAGTGGTCAGCATGGACCAAAGTTCACCAGGTTCATCAGTTTCCCTTCTATGGACCACATTTTGGAGGCACTGACCGCTGCCAAACCAGGAACACACAACAAGAGCTGCAGTTCTGGAGATGCTGTAACCCAGTCATCAGGCATCGCAATTATGCCGTTTCCGAAATCACTCACATCCTCACGCTTGGCCATTTTGCCTGCTTCCAACACATTGACTGCCCAGACAGGCTTTTCACTTGCTGCCAAATACTGAATATAAACCCTCCAACTGACAAATGCTGTTGCAACCTGACAGTCATTCTGTAACCTAAAATCTAGTGGCTGATATGTCAATCGATTTTTTTTTTTAACATACTGGTAAGGGGAATCTTATGTGACGACAGCTCACGAAAGTAAAAACACAAGAGACACTTTGATATATGATGTTTATTGATACAGTTTCTTCACATGTTGGAAAATAATTAAATTTGGTCATAACATCACTGAAAGAGGCAAACCACTCATCTTTTGCAGTCTGAAAATTGAGACCGTATCACATGGAACATCATAACACTGACACAAAATAGGGCCAGAGGCTGAAATATATAGAGATAATCAGAGAGCAGAAACTGGCGAGTCTTTTCACACACTTTGGTCATTTTCAAGCATTAGAAACATTGAAATCAAACTTATAAAAATAAGCAAAGAGCACTTCATAGTAATGTGCAGGAATCTAGTCAGTTACGTAGGAATGCACTGAAAAATAGCAAAGTCTATATCAGAGCACCATGATAAGAAGGGGCTATACGTGATAAGTTAATATGTCATATTACCTTCTGGCTGTGAATATGATAAAGTGACAGCCTTTTCCACAAGGATACATTTTAAGCTGATGAGGATAAACAGATGTAACACCGGGAATGAACACCAACAAAAAGAAACGACTCACGAGAAATGATTTGAGCCTCTGAAGCGTCTCTGCACATCATTGCAAACAAAAAGAAAAGAAAAGAAAACAATACTTCATTTAAAATCATTGCCGAGGATGCAGCGCTGTCACAAAATAGTCACTTATTGTAAGTAATGAATACCCTCTAATAGTTCCGAAAAAAAACAACAACAACAAAAAAAAGTGATAAGCATAGCAATACATCATCACACTGGACATAAAGTAGCAGTCAGTATGATCACTGCATGATTTGCTACATTTTGTTTATCCAAGAGGATAATAAGTATTGCATTTCATACTAAGGAGAACATCGATAAGAGCAAGAGGAGACATGTGGAAAAATAGGAATCCAGTCTTCATAAAAAAATAGGAAAGTTCTAAGCCATGATAGCCATCTTACAGTACAGGCAAGTGCAGGCTGGCTGGTAAATACCAATCCTTTTCCATCTACTGTCTTCTGGCAACCCACAAGTCATCGGCGCAATGAAGAAAATCAATGCAGATAAATGAAAGGAAAAGACATCTTCGATGACAGAATGAGTCTAGCATGTTGTGTGGTGATCTGGGACGGAGGTGCGAGGTGCAGGTACAGTACGAGGGCCCTCTGAGGTCTATAGCACACTCTAAACAGCAGAATTGGTGAAATTGTAATGTGAACACCAGGCTTCTATCTGCTTGTAATTCACCGTTTTATTCGCCGCCAATCAGAACAAAACATTCTGATCAGACAAGCAGTTTGTTTATTTTGTCTGTAGCCTCAGCAAAACCTCCACCGCACAATGTGTAACTGCCGCATCATTATTGTAAACTATTAGTAGCACCACAAAAGACTATGTACATGAGAACTATTGAATATGTTTTATGCTTATATGTTCATGACACAGGAACATATTCTCATCACATTTGCATTTTTGGAGATAAATCAAAAGGCGTCTCCAACATCTGTATAAGTAGAGTCCTTATTCAACAGTTACAATGTGAGGTCTGCCCATTTTCTGACCACCCACAGTCTTATTTGAAGCAAAATCATACCATATATTTATCCATTGCTTGGATTGAATGTGTTTATTTAGTGAAAATAAAGCTTTTTTTTTAATTCTCTTTGACAAACACAGGCTCGTATTGGTTTTTTTTTAATACTCTAAATTCAACAACACAAAGGAGTACATGAACATGATCATCCTCAAATACACCTTTCAGCCAGGGAATGACTATATCATTTAATGAAATGTTTATAGTGGGCAGAAATTCATACAGAACATATTACATCCTTAAATAAAACAGGTCCTCGTGCCGTTGCCTGGTCACTTTTAATCGGTGTATTAGATTTTATTCACATTTAAAGGTTTTTCTTGTCAGTTTTTTGATAATTTTGCATTTTGCAAAGGGCCTAATGGCGGCGTCAGTAGCTTTGGGACAGACCTCACAGAGAAAAACACAGAACGGAGGTGTAACTAAAACCTTCTAGTATCATAGTTATAGACATACATTTACTTTGTCTTGGATAGTGCTTTATACTGTTTAGAAAACAAATACACACACACACAGAGGCAGTGACATCGTGCTTCATGTTGAGGGACAGGGAATTATCTTAAATCTATTACATATATATTTATATATATATATATATATTTGTAATCTTAGAAAAATATTGATTTTAAAGTTCTTCATTGACAAAAATATCCCCTTTGCATCTGCAAACATTCATACTTTGCAACATACACCTATATATACAATTTACCTGTATATACGTGTATGTGATTAGCCTTATATATGTTTTTTTTTGGAAACAGAAAAACCTTGTAGTGCACAACATGCCTCCAAAGTTACCAAATAAAAATACAATAAAATAACAAAACAATAGTTACAATGCAACAATAAGAGTAACAGTTAAGAGCAAATGTCCAGATTAAAAAGAACAAATGAACGTAAAAAAAAAAGGCAACAGTACAAGTAAAAGCAGAGGTCAATGCAAAACAATTGAACTCACAAACAAACATCAAAATATATAACAATTCTCACTCAAACACACAGGAAAAACAAATTGTACAAATTCACAGGCAAATAAAGGGACGCTCACTCCACAACATCAGCCCACTTGTTCTTCCCTTTCTGTTTGGGGATCTTGCTTTGTGCTGTCTCGCCATGTCAACCTCACTAAAGAAAGAAATAAACAGGCCAGGCGCCTCTGAGTGGGTGCACTCATAATAAACGCACCCCCGGCCCGTCTCCGCCGAGAGACCAGGGGAGGTGCAGAGACCGCTGAGCCCAATGTTTAGAGGTTGTCTGGATCTCTACAAAAAACTCCTCTAAATAAAGGCATCGACTCAGATCCGACGGACTGAGAGCCAACAGGCTGGAAAAACACGAAACATCTGTATCTTCAGTCCACGGACTTGAAAATCGGATGTGAATATGCACATAAAGGCCCGGGGCAATGAGTCGCTGTGGGGTGAAGGTGTTTTTACTGAGGTCGCCCCTCCTCATGGTCAGCAAGAGCAGGAGTTTGTCACTTGTTCTTTTTTTCTTCTTCTTCCTTTTTTTTTTTTTTTTGCTTTGCACGTTACTTTGCGCTTTTCTCCCTGTGGTGTTCAATTTGATCCAAAAATCTATGGCTAGGGAGGGAGTCATCCTTTGTCCGGCACCTCTCCATTTGAGTCTGTCTTGGACCTCCTTCCTGCCGTCCCGCTAACCCGCTCTTCATCCTCCATCTTAATCAGCCTCGTCACATCAGATGTGTCTTATCTTCATCGTGTGAACATTGATAAATGGCTCAGCAGAAGACAGTGGCATCCGTCTTGCATTTTGCATCAATTATGCATCTATGTGCGTGTGTGTGAGTGCACGTTTGTGTGTGTGTGTGTATGTGTGTGTTTGTGAAAATACACGGCCGCTGCTCACTTTGAGGATCCGCTTTGAAATCATTTGCTTTGGGAAAGAAAAAAAAAAGGTCTTCTGTTTTGTTGTGTCCATTTTCCTTGTGTGAGAGGGTTCAAAAGGGGGGTGTTAGTTGTGCCGGGATTCACTCAAGGTCCCAAGGGCTGGAAGGGGTCTTCGGGCTCTCGGGGGTCGAGGACTTCAGAGAGGGAAAAACAAAGAGACAGAAGAGGAGTAACAGAGATGGGTGGAGATGAGTCGCAGACGGCAGAGGAATCGTAAAAACGAGAGAAGAAAGCACAACAGCACGTGGAGGCAGCGGTTCTCGGATCCCCAACTTGCCGAGTCCAAGCAGCGAATGAAGAAGCGAGGGGAAGCCGAGCGGATGGAGGGTTAAAGGTGAGTGAGACATCAGCAGTCTGTCCCCCACAGGAAAAGACCCTGATCGAAATGTCCATCGTTCCAATCTCTGATTTTCACAAATACATTCAGCGAGAAAAAGTAGGAAGAAAGAAATGGAAACGGATGAGAAGAGGAACCCTGGAGAAGAGGCCACCAGCAGAGGGAACAAGGTGGGGGCGCTGGTGCTCGTCGGACGCTCGCCGAACGAACCGTTCTTTAAAGAATGAGATTTTTCGCTCTGAATTCGTCAGTTAATTCTGAGCGTTCGGGTTTGGCAACTTTTTCAGCTTGTGCTTGCATCCACGTGAATGGACAAATTTTGGAGAAATTGTAGTCCTGTGCAATTATCTGTTTGTGTGGCCGTTTTGCTGGAATGCAGTCAGACTTGTGCAAACTTTATCCGAAACATGTCATTTGTCGCTTCTTTTCGTTTTTTGTTTTTTTTGCCTCAATCTGCCAGACTGCTTCGTTCTAAGCATTGGATCGGTCTCTACCTCCAGCATGTATAAGGTACGTGTGTGCCGATTTGCGCGTGTGTGTTTTTGTCGGTCAGTCAAAGCGCCAGCAGAGAAGGCGAGTTCAGGGAATCAGATGACTGCTCGCTACTGCTGTTCCGCTGGTTGGCACTGACCCCGCAGGCTCCCTCTGGGTAGGTGAACACAAATGAAGATGTGTATGAGGTGTTGTGGCTGCCAATGGCCGCATCGTCATGGTTACCACCACCACTGTCGCTGACCATGAGGCACGGCCCACCAGGTGCTGGCTCACCGGAGCCATAGAAAGAACTAGAAAACTCTACCTCCTGCATTATCCCTGGCTGTTGTTGGACTTGCGGCTGCTGCTGAACCGGAGGCTGGGACTGTGTGGAGGCCGGGTGAGCTGTGTAGGCAGGAGGCAGATAGAAAGAGTCTTCCTTCACCACCAAGCCCACAATGGAGGCAGGAGGTTGTAAGGTCTGGGGTGGGAGCTGCGCTGAACTCTGCTGGGGCTGGTCCTGGTATGGGATTTTACAGTTCGGCTGGTGGGCTACCAGGACAAACTCCAGACGCTCTTTCTCCTTCTGCAGCTCAGAGATCTCGGCCTCCAGCTCCGCCTTCTCCTCCTCCAGGATGTCAGTCTCCTGTGGATGGAAACAGAGAATGATAACAAAAGAGAAAGGGACAAGGAAAACGAACGGGCCACCACGATGAAGTATGGCGGCAGAAACGGGGGAGATACGGGTGTTTACCACCACCTCTATTCAACTACATTCAAAGTACGCTAATGCACTCAAGTGCCGTCACATTCCTAATCCATAGGGTTCAACATGACGTCGGTCCACCCTTTGCAACTTGAACAGCTTCTACTCTTCTGGGAAGGCTGTCCACAAGGCTCAGGAGTGTGTTGATGGGAATTTTTGGAGCATTCTTCCAGAAATGCATTTGCGAGGTCACACGCTGATGTTGGACGAGAAGGCCTGGCTGTTCCTACAAAGTTGGGAGAATGGCATTGTCCAAAATGTCTTGGTATGCTGAAGCAATATCAAGCTTTAAGCATTTGGACATTTTGGACAATGCCATGCTCCCAACTCTGTGGGAACAGTTTGGAGCCCCTTCCTTTTCCAACATGACTGTGCACCAGCGCACAAAGCAAGCTCCATAAAGACATTGTGTAGATGAACTTGACTGGCCTGCACAGAGTCCTGACCTCAACCTCATAGAACACCTTTGGGATGACTTAGGGCGGAGACTGAGAGCCGGGCCTTCTCGTTCGACATCAGTGTGTGACCTCACAAATGCGCTTCTGGGAGAATGCTCAAAAATTTCCATCAACACACTCCTGAACCTTGTGGACAGCCTTTCCAAGCTGTTGGAAGAGGGTGAACCGATGTTATATTGAACCCTATGGATTAGGAATGGGATGTCACTTAAATTCATACGCCAGTAAAGGCAGGTGAGCCAACACTTTTGGCCATATAGTGTATACGAATCACACAGAATAAACAAAAAATGGAAATGAGTGCTATGGAAGTCTTAAACAATGATGAGAATAAAAGTGCCGCTTGCCAAATTTTTCTCACAAAATTTGCACCCACAGATAAAATAATATTTAGCGTGACTATCTGTAAGTGTTTATTTTTAGTGTATAGTAAGTGTATAGTGATGGTTTAAGAGGAATTCTGGAGACATTTGAACATTGAAAACAAATTATTGCGAAAAAATAGATAAAAAATGGTGTGTCTGTTGCGGCAAATATTGCAAAAGGGCATGTTGTGACATCAGATAGACGAAATTTGCGGCATGTGGATGGACCACTAATGGACAAACACATCGGCCGAGCTGACATACAATGGCGAGGTTGTAAAGATGCCTGTGTGCGTTTTCAACACGTCTGTTTTTGAGACTTCTGCACACAGAATCCAAGCCTTGGGCTATTAACAGTTGTATGCACACTCTAAAGGAATCTCTGCTGGAGCTCTTTCTCTATCAGTACAATTAGAAACTGCGATGGGATGCAATTTTGTGCTCTGCTCTTTTTGACAAAGTGAAATAGAAAGGTCACGATGCATTCACTTAAGGAATAAAAAACATGATAATTTTCCCTCATCAGGCCGAGAGTTTAATTTGTTTAATTAAGTGAAATTTTAGTCATTCTTAGGCCCTTTTCACAAAATCTTTATTATCACTAAATGTGTGCTATAGGTGCAAACACCTTCCTCTGCTATATTTGAATATGTAAGGCAGCTTATATTAGTGGACCCTAATTATGCCATAAACATTCTAAGTAATTGTATGTACTAAGCACCATAATTGGCTTCACTACAGCTAAACACCCCATTATGGTAATCATCTCCCCTTTAACACACCCACACACACATTTCTCAACACAAACCTCCGCTCGATGTGGGGTATTGTAAAGTATGTTATTATGCTCATTGTTCTATGTGGCACCTATAACTAGGCCAAGCTCACCGACTGCAGTCTGTCCGTGAGCTCCCGTCGACGGTTTCTGCATTTGGCGGCGGCCAACTTGTTTCTCTCTCGCCGAACGCGTCTTTTCTCTTCCTCCTCTGGCGTCAGCTGGGATGAGGAGAACCAAACACAGAGTTAGAAAGGAAGCCCTTTTTCTTTGCGCTGGGAAATGTGATAATATTGAAATATGGTTTGGTAAAAGGGGTGGAAGTGGTGCAGTGGAAGTGTTGTTGTAGATTTTAAGAAGTTAAACTTAGATATATACACCTTCGATCTATATCAAGGCCTAGCGTGTGTGTTTTCCCACTGAAAGAAGCATCTAAACATTTGTATAACATATATATTGATTTGTATCTATGTGGGTGTAAATGATTTCTCCTTTGGTAATTGACGTATTTTCTTGCAAAAAAAGGAACTAGACTTGTTCACTTTCTCTGTCTTGCTCTCCCTGTCAAGTAGATTTATGTTTAAAACGCAACACTGTCTATTCTCTCTGCGCCCATGACAGTTTCTGTGTACAGTGCAGGAAAGTGACGTGCAAAAAAACAAAGACCTGCGCTGCATGTGTAATGTGAGAGAGCCACCAAACAAACCATTCAAGCACACACACTTACTAACACACCAACATCTCCATCTTCACTCACAGACTCGTCTCGTGCACGGCGGCTGCGGGTTCTGGACTGGCGGATCGGGCCGGGTGCCGGCCCGGGTGTCTCTGAACTTGGGGGTGTGAATCCGGATCCGGAGGAATAACTAGGGCCCGGCATGTCATATGGATCGACCAGTGACACCGGCTGTGTCATGGTCGTGGTGCCGGTGGACCCGCTCTGCCCAGACGCCTGGGAGGAGATGAGGGTCGGCTGAACCATCCACTGCAGGTCTTGACTAGTGGTGATGGCCGTGACGGTTGGCACAAATGACCCGGGCATTTCACCTCCGCCACTGGTTCCCGGCCCGCTGCCCACAATGCTCAAGCCAGCTCCCGCTGACACACACTCCTGTGCAAAAGACATGAACGGTTTGACTCTTCCGCGCTGCGTTAATCTGACAACAAATAAAACCAGCGGGTTTTCCATTCTGGACTCCTTTTACTAACCACAGGTGGCAAAAGTAGGATGTAAAATCAATTGCTGCCGTTACAGGGTCGATCATAACAAATGCGCTGCTCACTGTCAGGTCGACTGTAACCCGTTTAACACTCGTATGTGTGAATAAATGATATGCTAAATGTGCTGCACCCTGTATGTTCTGTTTTGAGGATTACAGTACACGGATTAATGGAGAATTTACAAATATGGGTGTAAGAGGTTGTATTGTGTAATATGTAAGGACACTCCCAAACAAACAATCAAATCACAAACGGAAATTAGAACATCTCAAGTCACAGCGTGTGTATAAAAAAAATGAAGAAACAAAACTAGCAAATGACAGCTTGTACAATATTGGATTAGAAATGTTGAAAACGGGGGTATATTGTTTGAATACTGTTTTCAAGGAGCGAATAAATAAAACCTTACAGACTGTTGCATGACTGAAAGGGCCTGTAAGACTAAAGGTTGTGAAAACAACATCATGGAGAACATCTGACCAGGATTGCTTGTGATGAGATCAAATAAATTCGTCGGAACACACTTGGAAAATACAGTGAAACTGGCAGAATGGGAGCAGGAAGTGTGTGCGATTGAGTACAATGATGTTTAGACAGAAGACTAATCTAGTTTAAAACCGGGATGTCTCTTAAATAAAACACAGAGAAGCTCTGTTTTCGGGTACATTCTGGTGAAGAGAGAACAAGCGGCGTCTTGAATTCATTAGTTTGTCTCCTGTTTACTTTCCTGCGCTGTGTGGCAGGCGCGCCGGCCTCACAACGCGGACAGGAAGTCCAAATCAGCATTTTGTGCGAGGACAAAACTATCGACTGCCATTATTATTCTTTTATTTATTTTTATTTTTTTCAAATGCCGCGTCGAGACGGATAGGCCTCTCGACCAATCAGATCCCTTGATCAGCCAGCCCCGCCCCTTCTCTTCCTCCTCCAACCCCGTCACACCCCCGGTGTTCCCCTTGGCAACGCGACGTAGCGCTCCAAAATAGAACGCGCATTTACGTCACGGCGGAGGGGCGAGAGCGCGTGGAGGAATAGTGGCAAGGGGGCGGGGCTTCGGCGCTGACGTAGGAGAGTTCCAGTGTCCCCACTCCGCCGTAAAGCGAGCACGTTGCGAGCTTCTTTTTTTATTTTTACGTTATTTTTATTTATCTTTTATATATTTCCTGTTTTGTGTTTTGTTTATGTTTTTTTTTAATCGATCCAATATGTGAATAGCCCGTTTTACATGCGACACCTCTTTTCCGCGTCGTGTCTGTATCCCGCGGCTCACACCGGAAGCGTCCTACCTGCGGAGCACTGGTGGTCGGCGGGCTCCCGAAGGAGTCCACGGAGGAAAGGTACTGCGACTCGATGGATGGAGACGAGCTTCCACGGGATCCGCTGTCCGGGTCGCCGAGGAACCCTTGGTACATCTCCCCGCAGGGGCCGAACGTGAACGTAACACCCGCAGTGACCGGAGTGTGCTCGGTATCACCTGAAGCGGTACACGATTGTAATGTAGCTTCCGTCCGATGATAGACACTGCTCAAATCCACGCTGGGATAGTTTCTAAAAAATCTACCCAAGAAGGAAGTTGTCTTTTAGCCGGCTAATTCCTGCTGGCGTTCACCGGCGGAAGACGCAGTCTACTTTTAAGTGACATTAAGATACTACAAAACGATTACCCCCCCCCCACCACCACCACCACCACCGTGTACTCACCGATCCTGATTTTCTTGTTATGTCCGGGTGAAATGCTCCTGGTTTCTTTCCAAAAAAGTTGCATGAAGCCGCTTAATCCGTAACCCCGTGTTCAGCAGAGGAGAAGGGGGATGGAGGGGTGGCGGTTGACGCGTCCCAAATAATTCGCTAAGAAGTCCTCGGGTGTTCGGTTAAATCCTCGACTTCTCCTCGCGTCGGGTCGGAGGCGAAACATCCATAAAGTCCGCTCGTTACTTATTATTACCGTGCACAGTAGCAGATCTTGTCTTATGAATGAATCCATCCTCCGAGCTTACAACCCCGACATTTAAGTCCCGCCTCGGAGTTCCGCTGACGTACATGCCCATATTTGTCCTTGTGGTGTTGTGTTTGGTATCCTTGGTGACGTTGAGGGAATCCCTCTCCCACTGAAACGGACAAGAAGCTCACCTCGCCGACGGATAATAATAGACTTTTTTTTTCTTTTTCCTTTTTTTTCTCTCTTCTTCACTACTTTCACAGGCGAGAGATATTTCTCACCGTCTGACAATGTCGGAGAGGAAATTTTAAGAAACTTTTTTCAAGTGATAAATATGGAAATAATTATTTTTTGACCTATTTAACTTTTCATTCATTGTTGCCTCTGTCATATTTAATGTATTTACCTGTTGTTTATTTATTGTTCCTGCCCTTTAAATGTCTTTTTGATACCTGTCCCCTTGCCCTCTGCATCTGTGGCACTCGAATTTCCCCATTGGAGATCAATAAAGCACTATCTTATCTTATCTTATCTTATCTTATCTTATCTTATCTTATCTTATCTTATCTTATCTTATCTTATCTTATCTTATCTTATCTTATCTTATCGTGGAAAAGTCACACGGAGGTCAAATTATTATCATTGTTATTATTGTTGTTTTTGTGTGGGATGATGCTGACAGTGATGATGAACAACTAGAACATTCTTAATGAATTATATAGGGCAACACTTCGAGTCACAGCTTCGGAATCCCGCCCTAAATTCAGGGGATATCCTACCAAGGAGGTTTCTCAGGATACGCCCTCGGGACTCCAGTGAACGTGAAAAGCTTCATAATAGGAGGAAGCCTTTCATTTGCGTCTGAGCACACTCCCAAAACCCCGTATGACGGGCATAGGGCCAATAAAATGAGAAATGGGTTACTGAAGTGCATGGGTTTTATGACATCATGTCGAAATGAAAAAAAAGAAGGAGAAGCAGTCGAAGCAGTAGACTTCACACAACCCCCAAAACGAGACAGGAAATACAAATCAGTTAACAGCATCGTGTTGGTTTATTTTTTAAATAGCTGCAGCTCTGACTTGCAGTGGGCAGCAGTGACGGAAAACGGCGGCTGCCGTTGCAAACATCACCCGGCCGGGTTGAACGTGATTCATTATTATAGCCTACATGACGGACTGGCATTTGTGGGGATGATGGTGAATAAAACAGAAGAAAAAAAAAGAAAAAAAAGAAGCCAAAAATACAACGGCGTTTTTTTTTTGTTTTTTTTTTACTGTCGTGATGTCAAACAATGTGGCGGGGCGGGCGTCTGAGACACTCACCGGGGCGAACAGCCGTGAAAACGTTACGGCTTCTGGATCACACGTTATTCGTCAGAGCCACGGCGGTGTCTGTGGCCCCGTCTGGGCTGCAGGGGCCGCCGGGATGACTCCTCGTCCACTCGTAAGCATTGCAGGTCACCCGACTTGACGTAAAACCGACTTATTTTACCAGCATGTGTTTATTTCTCTTAAAAGCGTAACATATCAGAATGACAAGAAAAAAACCCGATGGCGTTACAAAGAGTCACTATTGCCCCGTAAATAGGCGATATTGATTGTTGTTTGAATAAGAAAATAAAAAAAAGCCGCGCGGCTGAAACCATGTGCTGTCCACGGGGTTGCGGCGTGTGTGTAGCGTTCCGTCGCCATGGAAACCACTCCCCCTTTTTTTTTTGTTATTCCCCCTAGCAACCGGTTTCCGTGGCGACCGGCGCGGGCTGTACGGCAGCCGCACACCCTGCGAACGCTACAGGGGCACTTTGTGTGTTTTTGAAGCACGGTTTCAGACTTTTTTATTTGTTCGTTTGTTTGTTTATTCCGGGAAGTTTTGCGGAAGCGCTTCGCCGCTGTACTTCCTGTATTCCCCCCCTCGTTGTCTTAAACTAACAATACACAGATATTTATGTGACTGACGTGCCAACTTTGTGACACGTGTAAATTTTATTTTTTGTTTTTATTTTGAAATAAGTTCCTCTTTATGCGCCAACACACTGGGAGTTTACCCCACGGAGCAAAGCACATACGCCCCACCCCTTGAGAAGTTCTTCCTAGAGAGTTTGTTAGTTTAAAACTCTTGGTGGTCTAGGGCTCCAGTCAGACAGGTGAATCAAAATAAAACAGTGTTGTCTGAATCCCACCGTGTGCTTTGTTTTGCTTGCCTCTGTCTCTTAGCATATTTTCGGGAAGCCACTAACTTGCACTCCGCTCATGAGGCCAGCCCCTGTTTCCTATTGGAAGGCGGGCCATGTTTGCCTGGCCTCCCTGCCCAAAATATTTGTTACTAGGCAACGCGTTGGCCTGTCCCACTTTACAGTGGTGTTGTTTACACCCCTTCCAGATCCAACAGCCTTACATAACTCTCACAGGCTTTCCCCACATCAGTGAGAGAAACTCGATCGTCCGTTTTCTCCCAAGCCAAACAAAATGTCTCACTCCTCATGCCATAGTTTCTCTCGGTCTGTCTGCTCGTCTCACGTCCTGCCAAACTTTCCCTCAGAACTGCCTTTGGCTCGAATCGGCTCGGGGAAGAATCATATTCTTCATGTTTGAAAAGTGCATTGTGTTTTTCTTTCCCTCTTTCTTCCCCACAAAATGCTGTTTTTTCAAGTGCGCGCACACGTGTGCCAAAGACAGATTCGACTCAGACAACACTAGAAATCACATTACTTGCAGCTTCCACACTTTTTCCGTCCTGTCATCAGCGATCAAACGCTATGCGATTTATTGTAAATACCATAAAAACACGGAGGTTTTCTGACCCTGGAAAACCAAAACACAGGTCATCCAAACAGCACAGCTAACATTATCTTGGTGTTGTATCAAGTGTAGGTGTTCCAAAACAGTACCGTTCGAGCCAATGTGGTAAAGGAAGAGATTCCATCGCCTCCACATGTGAAAATGTAAGAATAGAAGTCTTACGGCCAGCGCCTGCACTCCCTTTCTGTGTTTCAAATAGCCTTGCAGATGTTTTGTGTGTTGTCAATCAGAAAACCTGAAGCCAGTCACTGTTTGCTGACTTCTTTATCGCTGGACACAACCGGTCTGCAGGGTCACTGATGTGCAACATGCCAAGGGGGGGAAAGAAATATTCTGGGGCCTGCTGTGTGGGCTGCTCAGGCCGATACTGTGTGGTCTGTGAGCCTACACACTGTTAAATGCTATGTCAAGCTGTGTGGTCTGTGAGCCTAAATGCTATGTCCAACTGTGTGGGTTACTAAAGCCGATACCATGTGTGTTTTTGAGCCTGATATTGTGTGACTTGTAAAATTCAAGGTGGCGACAAATGTGCAGTACGTGACACGATGTGGCCTGTGGTTTAAGGCCGATACTGTGTTGTTTGAGCCCAGCTACAGTGTGGGTGTTGAGGCTAAATATTGTTGGGGTTGCTGATTCTAATGTGTTCATGTTTCTCCTCCCGTTTCAGGTAACACGGATATCGTTGACCCTTGTTCTACCTGCAGACACCTCGGTAGTGGATTTTTCTTATGATGACTGTTTTGAGCAGCAGCACACGTCCGCCTTTTTCCTTCTATAACTATTTTTGTTTCTGAACTTTCATAATAAAATGTATTAAATACTTATTATATCTGTTTTTATGTCGTCTTTCCGAGCCAGGACGTAACAACAAGAATGTTCTTCTCCACTTCCAGAATATTCTTCACGTCCTTTTCCGCCTTTTCTTAGAACCCGCCCACACTGTGTTTCTATTGGCTACATTACTTGTCAATCAACCTCTTATTGCAGCGGCGTTCGGTCGAAATGTCATCGGCCCCGGATGGATTTTCTCAGATGTAACATTAGTTTGATATTAGTGAATTTTCTTTTTTGCCGCAGAAATACGAGCTGATACAGACGTTTCGTTAAGATCCAGTCTGCAGAGGTTAGTTCGGTTAGTGAAAGTCTGTGATTCCCCTCTGAAGTAAGTTTGCTTCTCTGTTAGCAGACGTCAGGCTAATTTGCTAACTTGACATTACAGCTGTTTAATTCTTGTTCGTGTAAGCTAGGAGCGTTAGCTCCGCACTAACGTTGTATTTGGATTGAGTTAAATATATATGGAAATTAATGGATGTATAATTGATAGCTATGTTGGTATCCTCGAACAAAGTGAATGTTAATAAATGGTTAAAACTTGCATTTTTATTTTATGAAGGACAGAGTATCTTGGTCAGTGTTTGTGTACCAAAGCGTTTCGAGATGTGAGGATTATTTCCTAAACGTTAACGTCTTTGTTTCCACACTGGCAAGCACTGGTTAAGAGTTAGGAACAAATGCAGCACATCCTGTATGTTGCGTGGAAATTGTACACACTTACATTTGGAATCGGTCTATGGTGTTATGTAGTGCTGTGAGGTTTTCTAATAAAATTCCTTTACGAATAATCCACTCCCTGTGCATTTGTTTTACACGTGCCTCAATCTGAAACACATAAACCACAGTCTTGTCAAATTTGAATGTGTGTTTTCAGTGATGCAGTGAGTAAGCATGTTATTTTTTTATTACCTGATCTATTTGTAAGTTCAATATCTAGGATGGCCCAGCAACTAATGTACCCGTGCTGGATTCAGTGAGCACAAGAGATTGCAACCTGGTCGTTGTCAACAATTCCATCAGGGTAAGAGAGCTACAAACTGCCATCACAAATCATGAAAACAGCTTTACGAATTTTCCCTTTGGGGATCAATAAAGTATTATCTTATCTTAAATAGCAGTTCTATGAGCCTTTCTGTAGGACTTGAAAATTAATGCTGCTGAAATAATTGTACAAGCTGCAATTGAGAGGAACAGAAACAAACTATTTGTCAATTTATATCTTTTTACCATGTTAGTTCACTGGGATGTTGGGCATTAATGAAATGTTATGAGTCAGCTAGCACGTTTGAAGTATATGACTTGCACTTTTGAATTTTAAGATCTACAATAATGAAAAAGGAGGGTAAGAAGCTTCTGTGAGCTAAGACTTTTTGTTCAAAAGACAAACTGTCAAGTGGTCCTCTGGCTAATTATGACATACTTGTTTTTACTTGCTTTTTTTTTTTTTTTTTTTATCTGTTAGGTTAAAGTTCAGATCCACTCCTTACAAATTTGTAGCACACTTTATCTCTTTTCATTCAAATATATTATCCTTGGCAAGTTCACAAAATCTAACTGCAATAGCTAAATGCTGCTCTTATGTAAATGATGAAGTCTTTATTAATTCAGTTTAACTTCAATACTCCCATCCTGTCCTACCCATAGTCCTGTGAACATGATTCAAAGACATTTTTAGTCTCCTGCTTGATGCGGCAACACACTGTCAAACTCAAAACCTGCTTGACTTTTTGCTTGTGTAATGTGTTTCTCTTTCTGATGCATCAGCTCTACAAGGAATAGATGCTCTCATACTCAGACTCCCACAGACTCTCTGGGGCTTCCACAGGACAGTAAGATCACCAAAAACCAGTATTGATTCCAAAGGAAGATTCCCATGACCCTCTGAGTCTTCGAGAGAGAGGAGGCAGTTACATTACTTAACTTTCGAATTTCCAGTTTTACTTGTTCCACTCTGAACCATGGCTCTCACGCAGCTCCCCTCTCTTCTGTTTATCTTAATGCACTTGTGTTTATATGGTATAATCCCTGTGGCTCTGCAGTTAAATAACAAGCTTTTGTGTTTACACACATTCTTGCACAAGCACACTGATTATTTACAATGGTTTGTGGAGAAAGTAAAACATTCAATTGTGCATGCGTCATAGCCTTTGCTGTGAGACAAAAATGTGCATCTTATATCACCACCAAAGTATCTAGCCACTTACATTTTTGCTCAGTGTGAAAGTTGAGTGAGGTCATAACTGAACCTGGGCTTTTGACCACATGAGGATTCAACACCGTTTAGAACAGGTATATCTGTATCTCTCTACCTATGCACAGAAGAAACAAAGTAGAGAGTTTACATACGTGCCTTTCGATGATTCAGTCAATTCAACTTCAATTACTAAGAAAAATAATCCTGCATATTTTAGTTATCGGTTGTGTGGCAAATTTGATCACTATTTTAGATTTAATCAAAAGCAACATCTAAGGTACAAATATGTTATAGATGTACATGTTCTCTAAGAACTTGGCCGGATATTGATATATAGATGTAGATTATTATTTTGATAGTGCCCATAAATATCCAAGTATACAACTGGTCGAGGCATTGAAAAGCAGGAAGCAGAGTGGAGGCTTTATTGTATTATGTGGTGCTTTGGAGCTGGATCCCTAAAGTTAAATGCAATCAGTGGGATTCAGTGTTTCACAGCTCAGTGTGACTCAGACACAAGCAGCGCGTCAATCCTAGCCTACTTTCAACAGGCTCGCTGCCAGTCAGTAAGGCAAAGTGCCAGCGAGAGGGAGGGACCAATGCAAGAGCGTGAGAGAGAATGGGGATGAGATCAGAGATGGAAAATAATTCAGTACATTAAGTCAACTAAATACATTGTTGAGGCACTGACTCAGTTATGTACATTGTGAGCATTTATGAAGAAAAGGACTTTCACTCCCCTGAATAGAGTGGGTTCAGGGCAGAGAATTAATTTAGTTGTAAATGTTACTCCAGTAGAATCTTTCTTTTTCCTCCCTCTTCTTTTACTAAACGGCACATTTGTACTGCTGACATGTCGCCGGAAACATACCGTTGTCACAAATCACATAACATTTAAATGTCCCAGTCAAGGCTGAGATTACATGTTATTTACCTGTGACCTTTCTTTTCCCCCGCTACTTGTCCAAACGCAAAGGCATTTTCATTTGTATAACAGAATGATGATGCCCGGCGCGTTATTTAATTTAGCGATTTAATACGTACGTTTTACCGTTCCCTTAAGGTTCTCAAATTCTCTCAGCGGGTTTGAAAATTCCAAAACCCTGTAATTGAAATTTAAGTGAGCACTGTCAGCTTTAATTTTATGAGCTACAAAGGGATTGTTGCCTTTCTCTCATTCATCCCCTCAAGGGTAAACACAAATTAGTCAGATCATCTTCTGAAAATATTATTAAATTATGGAAAAACAAGTCCAGGAATTCTATTGCAACCTTGTTTTACGTTGTGGAACTAAGCAATTATTATTTGCAAACTAAAAGTACTTAATATCAAATAAATGTGTGTCATAACTGTATAAATGTCTGTGCTGCAGTGGTACTCAGTCCTGAGTTGTGGTATACAGAAAGTAAGATAAGATAAGATAATACTTTATTGATCCCCATAGGGCAAATTCAGGTGTTGCAGCAGCGACATTAGAGAAAAAAAAATCAGGAAAGATATATACACACACATAGCAGTGCAAACACATATGCACATAAGTCACCATACATTCCCACACACTAGTATACATACATTTTTACACACATACCCACACCTACATAAATATATATACACACAATATACACATACACATATATACATACACATTTACACATAGATAGCACACATGAGCAAGAATAAATTAGATAATACTTTATTGATCCCCATAGGGGAAATTCGGGAGATTAAATGAACCAAAGTGACCCGTGGTAGTTATGGGCACCACACGTGTGAGTGGGTGACGGAGTGATGGGGTGGCGGTAGCACAGATGCCCCCCAGGCAGTCAGGGTTGTGTCCTGTCCAGACTGCTGTTATACAGGTTCATGTCACGTTTCAAAGATCTGTTTCATTCAAATTCATTTTTTGGAGGCTTGAAAAAAAGTCTGTCAGGGTAAAAAGTAGCTTGTTTAGTTGAACCTGATATGAAACACTGTTTGAGAGAGCAGGCATATGCCAGGTTAGCAGCACAGCGATATGAATGACTATCCCAGCTTGAGCACTGGAGCCACAGAAAAGTCATTTTAGAAATGTCGAATAAAACCCACGCTCCTATAGAACCCAGGCTTTTGCTAAGTTCCTGTTTATTTGAATGGGATATAATTTCGAATGAGTTCATTTCATGCAGTTTAGCACATTTTCAGTATGTTCTTTTCTGTTCTGAGCAGGTAAATCATGTGTCGCAAAGTTTACATAACGCAGTTGATCACATACTTGCATTATAAGATCAATGGAAGAATAAATGTGTTTTTATGTTGCAAAGAACAAAAAATCAAACATTAATACCATTCTGTTGGTTTTCAAATGATAAGAATAGAATATGTTCTACAATAATTCTTTTTACTCTCTTAAGAATTGAAATGTTTTTTTTTCCATGTATTTTTCTCATGTCTCCTTGGATGGTAGGGCCATTTATTCTGAGATTTTATAATATGCGTGGAAGATTAAAACTGAAGTTTAACCATTTGGGAATTCTTTACTCTCGACTCCTCACAACATGCGAGCATATCCCTCTCTCTTCTGTTGAAATGCCTTTTCCTAAAAACAATTTCATCACTTGGCTGCTTCTTTGGGCAGCTAAAACTCTTCCTTCTTTCAGGTCACTTGTATTATGAATGAGCCAAAGGAAAGTACAAAGCTTAATACATTGTTTATGATGCATAAAACCACATGAATACTTTGAATATGTTTCCATTGTTTATACTCCAATCTTGCGTTACCGTAGCGAAATGGTTCGCACTCCTGCATCGCAGCGAGAAGGTTTCCTGGTTCAGTTCCAGCGGCTGACAAGGATCTTCCTGTGCTGAGAGTGAATGTTCTCCCCTTGCCTGTGTGGGCTTCTTCCCAAAGTCGGAAAATGATGCAGTAGGTTAATTGTAGCCTTTTAAATTGTCCGTAGGTGTGAATGATAGCATGTGTCCCTGGGATCGACAGGTGAGCGACCCAGAGTCTTCCCGCCTAGGAGGAAAGATAATTAATATTCCGGTCTACATTTTGGTATCGTATCCAACCAGAGAATCGTTGAGTTTTACATGGAAGGCTGTAGACAGATGCCTGATAAAAATCAAGGGGAAATCCAATATGAACCTGAAGGCAGGAGGACCATTAGCATTGTGGTTTCCTTTCAGGGCCCTTTAAAGCCATCGGGCTGTTTTAATGCTACAGTCCCCGGTCCTCATTGCTTCTAACTGTAAATTAATAATGTGGATAAAGAGACAGGAACATTTCACCTTTTTTTTTCTGAATTGAACTGTATGTGTAAACTGTACCGGATCCTCAGAAATTCACAAGGGTTGACTTGTGACTTTTAACAGGGACTTGACTGGGCTTGCTTGATTCTCAGCACAGTGATTTGGGACTCGCTTGACACTTGATGGTGATGCTTCATCCGAGGTGTCACTTAATATCCAGCAGCTTCAAGTGAATTATCGGCCAAATCCAATGTGCGGCATTTAACCCAATGATTTTGTATTCACGGACTTGAATTGAAAACTTTTTTGACATAAAGTTTCACATTCAGAAAATATGTTTTCATACTTTTACAAGCACCCAAGTTACTCTTTGTTTAAAATATTACATACCTGAAAATCCCCTCCACCTTGCTAAGACATATGGATGCGAGGTTCATCACTCCCCCCCCATTATCCTCCCCTCTGCCTCCCTCCTCTTTCCCTTACATAAGGACTGCCCTATTTTTCAGGAGCCAGTAAGAGGTAGGAATGAAAGGAGTGAGTAGGCGAGGGAGAGGGACTGATGGAGGGTGCACATGCCAAGAAAATACAAGGCTGCATGTGTCCCCATCATCCCCTTCACCTCGCCGGGCTCCTGCTGCCCACACATGCTCTCTCACTCCTCAGCCTCTGATCCGCACCCTTTACTGCTCCACCAACACTTGCATGGATTATGTCCCATCTATCTATGTTATACAGAGTTATTTTATCTATGATCTTTGCCAAAATCTCACTGCAAAATGATCAAGCTATGAAAAGACCCATCTGTTACTCTTATGTGATCCCTTGAAACATTACTTTTCTCCCCCTCTAATTTCACTTCCTAACTCTTAAGTAATGATTCATCTCTGCAGGTAATTACTTTTGCAACAACCAGACAAAAAAAAAAAGAATTACATGTCTGTATCCATTTTTCACCTCTGAGGGACTATTTAGACATACAGTCACAGAACGAGCTATTGCTCAACAGTCCATGGGTTACATGTTCTGTGCTGGAGGCGTGTCCGTGTTACATCCATAGTTACAGCTCACCCATTCAGGTTCCCTAACGCGACACCGTCACCACGGTATGCAGAACCGTTTAGTAAGCAACAATGAAAGCCCTGTTATCCCAATAAAAACATCACACGTAGTGGAAGGGAGCTTTTGCGTTCCTTTTGTGGATGAAACGAAGGTGACCAGCGTGAGCAGGGGTGAGGTCTTCGCTCTCGATCGGTGATCCACGTGCAGATGTGGAGACAATTATGGATGACAGTTTGCCATCAAAACGAAGTCCTTCTTTCGAGAATTGGCACAAGGCGGGTTTGAATATTGTTAGTTCAGAGCTAAGACATGACTTTTAAGGGGATTTAGTAAAGTATAGTGATGAGCAGTGCTTATTAGTGAAAATATTGAAGACATATGCAACTCTGTTGCTTCAGAGGGCAAAGCAAGCGATCCAAGACAGGGTGCACTCTTGTGTCGTCCGACCTTTTTAAAATGAAAAAGTTGTTCTCAATGTCTGCTTGGACCTTTTTCCAGAGTTCACTTTGCTTCAGTCTCAACCTGAATCTGCTGAAAGTGGTAGAGATGACGTTCAAGAGTTCATTGAACATCACTGGTCATTGAACAACATTCATCTGTTCATTACAGAGAACAGAGGCTCGGTGAAGGAGACCAGCATAAGTGCACCATCCCATTCACGTCTGCAAGCATGAACCTTTTAAACATCTCCTACTCTTCTGTTATTGGTTGATCCTGATTATAACTAGTTCCAATTTCTCACAGTTACTGTATATTAACTGAGTAAGAGGGAGGTGATTGGTGATTTTTACCCTTTTGCATCCCAGCATTTCGATTCCAAAATGTCGACAGCTTTTTTATTTCTTTATCCTTATATATAAGCTGTATTTTTTACCTCTTTAACATTAGAAATACAACTGTTTCGTGGTGCCCTCAAGGATCAGTAACTTATTTGAGCTTTTCCTATTTGCATATTGTGGTGACTTGGTTCAAGTCAAGATGAATCCAGGATGAAATCAGTCCGCTTTGCCATAATCAAAAGGAGAGGCTGTGGAAGACTTTAAACCTGCCTCAGAGGGTTTCCTCTGAGTAAAGTATGCACTGAAACGCTCCACTGAGATCAGCTCCTTTTGAAATAGTTACTCTGCCAAGATTAGGATGTGTTCGCTCATGAACTCTTGAAACACATGTCGACGTGTAACAATTTTGAATTGAACCAGGGTTCAATCGAACCCCAGGGGTTCGGTGAGTCAGTCTCAGGGGTTTGGTGGCGGTCATGACACACAACCGACTCATATATATATATATATATATATACACATATTATTTCTATATATAGAAATAATAGATCAATTTAATATTTTATCAGATGCATCACTTCTTTTTGGCATATAAGCAAAATTAATTTCAAGAATATATTCAAAAAAGTTTTTTGGTAGGAAAATAAAACAAAAACTAGTTAAAACTTAACAATAATCAATTGATATATAGTAATTTTGCATAATATCGGGATTTATCAAAAAATCTGCATTTTTGAACCCCAGTACCATATAAATTGAACAAAAAAAAGTTATCTCTGGATAGCGCAGGAAAAAATAAACCACAAATATTTTATGGGTTGAAAAGAATTAATACATTTTTTTATTTTTTTTTTTTATTCAGAGTTCTGGTTTTTAAAGAAAATTATATTTTTTTAACCCCTGAACGAAGAATCTGCATTTTTGGAGCCCACTGTATATGCCTATGTTTTGAATTGGAAAATAATCACATTTTATTTTTCCTATTTAGAAGGGTTCGGGGAATGCGCATAAGAAACTGGTGGGGTTCGGTACCTCCAACAAGGTTAAGAACCACTGGTCTAAGACAATTCTGACCGGGATACTGGAACAATATGAAAAAATGAATCTAAGACAGTCAATGTGAAGCGAGGCTCTTCTTCTTCCGCTCTTCATCCTCCACTTACTTTATTCGTCTTTAAATTTTATGATCGCCGATTTAAGTGTTGTGCTTCGAGGTCCTGCTGTGACCACGGGTTCCCAGGTGCATTTTTTATGTGGCCCATTAGGTCGCTCTATAAAGCTGTTAGTGCAGTTAGTTTCCCTAGCCTCCTATTTTTCGTGATTACACGTTCAATCTACACATGCTCTGGTGCACAGGTTGACTTTTTATTGCAGAGTGAAAAACACCCACTCATGCAAATGGCTGCAAGTGGGATAAAAGGACTAAAAGTATAGTATTAAGCAAATTTCCTGTCAAAACTTGACTCACTGAACAGAAAAGACAACTGACAAACATTGTGTGGTATAAAGATACAAACTAATACTTTGTTAAATTCCTCACACAAGTTTAAAATGTGTACTGCAAAATAAAAAAAAAAAACAATCTACAAGCAAACAAACTCATTCAGCTTCCGCTTATGAACACATTGCAAGTGACAGAAGTCTGAAAAATTGCTGATTCTGTCCGTTGTAATCCCCGTTAAAGCGAATCAATAGGTGTGACGCCACTCAAAGGCTCATCCGTCATGTCCATGTTTTCAGCTCATGCCAGAAGACACACGTCTTCAACTGCCCGCGCTCTGACGACCGAGGTGGTGCAACTCATCAGATACATGCGTGAGCAGGACCAGGCTAAATTTGCAGCCATGTGTGCAGCCCCTCTCCACCCTCCCAACACCGCCTTCAGTCTATGCAGTGTTTTTTTTTTATTTTTTATAATAAATATAAAAAAACAACAACCTCAAGTTTCAAACATCCCTGCCCTGCACGGATCCCACCCCCACACTGTACGCTACAACTCCGCCGCTATTCCTGTGCCCAGCCCCCGCCTGTGCGGCACAAATATACCAGAACCTCCAAGAACAGACACCGGGCCCTGTCAAAGCATCATCACATCCCACGGGACAGCTGGGGGGGAAGAGGATGGTGTGAGGAGGGAGGAGCAGGTGGAGGGATGAGTGCAGCTACTGCTGAGGAGGAGGAGGAGGAGGAAGGGGGACTCAACAGACAGGGAGGGAATAAAGAGCCTTCTTTTTGAGTGAAGGGACACAGTTTAGTTCTATCCCTGCCATCAGGACTCGTGATGTGAGGGAGCCAGGGGCTATGTGGCACATCGCTGTGTTTATGGCAACCGTGGCGATGAATGATCCGCGTGGTGGAAAGTTGCATACTTATTTGTATGTAGCCTTTGGTTTGCATGAACTATGGCACCGTTTCTTTTTGAATCTCCATATTTCTGTCACATCCACCCTGACAGGTTTATTCGTCTCTTAGGCCAGCCGTTACATGTCACCAACATTTAGATATAAATGTAAAATACATAAATATCCCGTTTGACTCATTGGTTTTCGTTTCATGAAAATATTGGATGGCTGACTCTGGATATTTTCCCCCTTCAAGAAAAGCTCTTGGACTTTTCAACAAAGCAGTGGAGGAGATCCGTCTGCTGTGCTGATGTAGAGGCCCCCAGAAGGGGATCAAGTCACTGTTTGGCAAGTCCCTAGTAAGTTAGTTACATTTACCCCCCCTGCTGGTTAAAAGTCTGTTCGGTCTCTCATCTCCTCTCTGCGCCATTTGGTTGGGTAAAAATAGCCCCTCGCAAAGTGTTTGTGTCCATTACTGTCCGCTTTGGCAAGCTGGGTTTGGGTTGTCGTTTTTTGTTCTTTCAAGTGGTTTTACGGGAAGATGGTTTCTTTTCCTGCTGGTTATCCCTCCCAGCCCAGGCGCTTAGATCTATGATTTACTCTCTTCCACTCTTCTGTATCTGTAAACTGTCAATGATCTTTTTACGTTTCAGCTCCTCTGAGGCTTCAAGATCTCACAACGAGGTGCATCCAAACATTTGTCACTGATGTCATTGCAGAAAAAGAGCGGTTGTCCCGTCCAGTTTCAAAGTCGCAGGCAGACATGAAACGTAGCTTCTCCGTGTTTCGGACGTAGGACCACAAGAGTCCACCCTGCCTCATAGCCGCTGTTTTTTTTCCTCCCCCGAATAATTGTAATCGAGTCACAAATGCCAAGTAGTTCCTCTCTAATTGTTGCCGTTTCTCGTCGGGAGCAGCCGGAGGGGTGACGCTGGGCCTCAGCCCTGCACGGCCACGTGTGAGGTTTCCAGAGCTGATGAATGATGTCTCCACGCTCGCTGTTTATAAGAGCCGTTCATGCACTCTTGGAAGATATCTTGTCGTACTTGAAATATTTCACTTTGAGGAGTGTATCGGCCAGCTCCATCTCCTCCGTCTCCTAAGTAATTTATCACTTTTCCCATCCAGGAGGTAAACTTCACTGTTACCTCACCTTTTTCTCTTCGCCCTCCTCTCTTTCTTTTGGCTGAAACTGCAATTCTGGACCATGTGAGTCCACAGCTTTCACCCCGGCCCCCGTCGAATTCCATTAATTCTTACGCATATTAATGTTAAATCAGGTTTAATCAGTGCGCCCCGGGGGCTACGGTGGTATTGCTAACAACGCAGAAATAAGATAAAAAAACAGAGAGCGAAAAATATCATGAGTCAGTAGGAGCAAATATATTCACGCTTCTGTGAGACTGGAATGATGAAATAAAGAGGAGGACTGCACTTTTGTCTGCCCTAAAATATTCTAGTGCTAATGAGGACTGAAAATATAAAGGAGTTTCTAAATATGTCCATTTTTCATTTATGACTGAAATTTCTGATTTTAGCGACGAGGAGCAAAATGAATTGACCCTGTTCGACCCTATTTATCTCTTCGCTCCCGTGAGAGACATTTTGAAGTAGCCAAATCATTCACGCCAAGTGAGCGACACCGACTCAAAAAGTGTATTTTTGTCCTTCAAGCATGCTTTTTATCGCTGGTTTTGGACTTTATCAAGTAAACTCTGACAGCAGTGGGCGAGAGGAAGCACAGCAGGCTGTGGAAGAACACGAAGTGAAGGGAAATACGGGCCGAAGTGACCAGGAGAAATTACACAAACCTCCCTTTACCGTGTCTCCGCGACCCTCCATCACAATGTGGATGGACGGTTGCCGAGGGCAACCTATGTGTACTCACCTAACGATGAACAGGAGGTGGTGTTCGAGCCAAGGGGCTATTAATAGCGGCATGTGTAGATAGGACATTTGTTTGCTTGTGTGTGTGTGTGTGTGTGTGTGTGTGTTTGTGTGTGTGTGTGTGTGTGTGTGTGTGTGTGTGTGTGTGTGTGTGTGTGGGTGGGGGGTTGTGTGTTGGGTGTGAGGGTGGTGATGAGTGCAAGGGA
>CAAKHD010007822.1:62424-72424 GCA_901007705.1 Fistularia tabacaria
GTGTGTGTTGTGGGGTGTGTGGTTGAGTGTGTGTGTGTGTGTGTGTGTGTGTGTGTGTGTGTGTGTGTGTGTGTGTGTGTGTGTGTGTGTGTGTGTGTGTGTGTGCGTGTGTGCCATCATATGTACATGGATGAGTAAACTGTTGGGGCAGCAGGGTTTGGTTTTTTTTGTTTGGAGTTGCATAATTGCATCCCAATCCCTTCCAGTTTTTTTTTCAATTTTCTTATTTAGAAACTCCCATTCTGTCCTAATCCCTATCTAACATTAGCATCACTTCCTTTTATCAAAACACCCCCCCGATACACACCAGGCAAAAGAGCTATGCATCTAAATGGATTCTCTTTCTCCCTCTGCACATGAAAGCACTTGGTGATACAACAACTAATCCTTTTGAAAAAAAAATAAGAGATGAATAATCAAATGAATTGTAAAGACCAAATATTTAAATCAATACTCCTCAATGTGGAAGCGTGAAAAACAGCAAGGAAAGACAACTAAATCACTCTCAGCTTGTTAATATGGAGTTTATTGGTGAAAAAATTAGGAAGAAAGTCATGTTGCATGAAGATAAAAACTAGAAATGGCTACAAAACCTGTATATATAGACCAGGACACAGGGAGCGCTATAAAGGACGTAGGGAAGTGTTTCTTTAGATGCGACACATCTGGAAAGTGTCTGAGTGTCAGTGAGGGGTTCATGTGGAGACCTCAATCGTCACAGCGCCCCAAACCGAAGCAGCCACTATGAAGAAAAAGGTGGCGTGGGACAAAGTCCGAGTGAGTCCACGTGTCCGTGTCGGGACAGCCAAGAGCCGAGCAACATGGATACTCACAGCATTGATCCCCGCGTCCTTCACCTCCCGGCTGGCCTCCGCCTGATACAGAGCTGAGGATACAAGGCAGGAAACGGCGGTTTAGCACTTCCGTTCAGACGAGGGGCGACTCCAGACTCTGAATTGACCCAGTCTTTCTTCTCTTAATTCTTTTAGTGGTCAGGTTAGCAAAGCACAATTAGCTCATTTTACAAACAAACTTTTACAAACATTATTCACAATGCTGGTATTTTTCCAGTTTTTGTTGTAAAGAAAAGCGCCTGGTAAATTATCCGACCCGCTAACAGAATGAGGTACTGACATGAGAAAAAATAGGGAATAAAAAAAAAAGGATTAAAAAAAACAACCTTGACATCAACTTGTCAGTATGTGTAATATTTGTGGATTTGTGTGTGTGTGTGTGTTACCAAAAAGCTTGCGCAGCCTGGTGACACACGACACAAATCCATGGAAGGGCACGTGACGCTCTCCAGATGCGAAGCGCTCTGTCAACAGCTGGACAACCGCTGTGTCACAACGAATTCCTTGGAAACATCAGGGTAAACAAAGGCGTGAAGACAACAGTAGCAGTTTGTTGTGCATATGGTGTGTGTGCGTATGTGTGTGTGTAAATATACCGACAGCTTGCAGCGCTGCACTGAGTTCAAATGGGCTCATGGTCCCAGAAGAATCCTCATCAAACTGGAAAAAGATGGACTGACAAAAAACAGTCGAAATTACTTTTTTGAATTGCAGAAAAACCAACACACACACACACACACACACACACACACACACACACGTGCAGTATTATACCTGTAGATTGCGCAGAGTGGACAGCAAACTCTCCGCTTGTTTGCGGCTGACACTCGACCGGCCTTTTGTCTGTCAGCGAAGTTCAGGACGTCTCGACAGGAGGGTGAGAATGAGCAGCGGAGGGGTCACAAAGCCCACTTCCGATGTCACGCTTGTATCATGAATGCAAGAGTATTTTTACACCGATTTAAGAACCCAGGAGACGCATCGAAGAGATGCCTAATCTGCGATGTCCTTATGGAGTCAAACCACTTCATCAGCTGGTGAAGTGTGTGGGTTAAAAGCTAAAAATATGTCTAACAGTGCACCAACAGCCAAAGGGATCAAAGCCTGGACGGAGAAAAAAAAAAAGAAGGATACTTCTTCTCCAAAGATGAGCTGTCTGCACGTCTCCAGCGGCAGATGGTAATGTTTATCGAGAGCTGATTTGAGATAAAAATAAAAGGAGAAGAGCTTTAATTGGATCAGGCCGTGGACGAGGTGAGGGCGAGGACAAGTTTAGTCACTATTATTACTTAATCAAGCTCAGTTTACTCTTCCAGACTGGAAGCAATGAGCCTCGTCTAGACAAGTGACCTCCATGACTTCACTGTTCCAACCCCTGGAAGCGCACTGCCGCTTTGCTGCCATCTCGTGGTGGTTATAGGTGTTGCAGAGTCAAAGATCAGCAGTGAAGCTGGTGTGGCGTTGCTTCTTCCTTAGGAGATGTCAGATGCAGCAGGAGCATGGCGGGTGTGGCCTACCTGCGTTGAACAGCTTGGTGAGTTCCTTGGCATCAATTCTATCATCCTGCACAGCGGAAAGAGAGCTCGGATTAGCATAATTATTATTATCTCCACGAGCCGGGGGACGATTCCAACGCTAAAGCGCTTGTGCTCACCGGCCCTGCCTCTTCGTCAAAAGCCCTCCGAACTCTCAAGGCTTCCTCGCAGGGGAGAGGGGCAGCCAGGAGCTGTCGGGACAAACCAAACCAGTCACCGAACCCGCGATCACTGGTGGTCTTGAACGTTCAAGAATGTTTTCCTCACTCACAGGGAGAAATTGGGACGTGCACGTAAAGTCTTGAGCCCTGGAATAACAAAAACCCACTGTCAGCGTGATGCTTTTAAAATACTTTTTGAGTAGATTGCAAATTCAATATGAGCTCTGATGTGCTATTATTGTTAAATATTTGGATTTCATGTTTTATAAGAGTGGCTCCATATATTTCTTGACAGTTTTTTCTACTGTAGATCATTTGTTTTTGTTTGTGTTTGTTTGTTTTTTTGTTTGTTTTTTTTTGCTTTCCAGCCCACCAGCACTCCAGATTGCAAGAGCTTCCAGGAGAAAAATAAAAAAAATTAAAAAACTGTGGTCATAGTAACGATAAATAGTGTTAAAACTGTCCTCTCTGGTGAACAGAGAGGCTGTTGTTGCTCCCCTGGAGGCATAAGAGTTCCTCGTATGCGGGGAAGAGGAGAAACTGTGAAACAGTGTTGGGAACATTGGGTTCGGACGATGACAACCAGGCTGGCGAGCGGGGGTGCCGTGGGAGGCGATCGGAGGGGGGTGTTTGCGCTGAGGAGCCCTTGGGAAGTGTCACGGGTCTGTACTGTAACAAAATAGCCCTGACGCCAGAAGATGCTACCAGATGGTCTCTCACGCTCTTCACGTTTGCATGAAGAGCTTGGTGAGCGGTGACGTTTATGTTACCGTCGGGTCTCCGAGGCCGGATTTTTCGCTGTATCCATCTGTCCGTCACCTGGTTCCGTCCCGCCTTCTTACCCAGAAGTGTTTCCGGTCTTCGAGAAGATACGCAGGAAGAACTCCCCGGGCTGGTTGGGCCGATAGGTGGATGACACGATGACGTAGTGACCGGGGTCCAAGTGCATCTTCCTCCACACGCCTCTGTGTGCAGAGAGGTAGTCACTTTTTGGAGAATTCAACTTTCAAATGTTAGATGATCACGTGCTAATGGTGAGCCCTCGGTTCCATGCGCACATTGTTCAGTAACCTCAGAAACCCTGAAACCCAATGATATTTCAATTCCAGATGAATCATGTCTTTCTTATCCGACGCACTTCCTGTGGCAACTGTCGGCGCCGTGACGGGAGGGCGTAGCTCGACCCGCGGCTGTCGTCAGGTCAAGAGTTATCAAATGTGAGAAATAAAGCGGAGATCTGATCGCATTGAGCGGAGCCGCAGACGTGTGGCGGTTCCTGGCGGAATGTGAAATTCACCTCGTCACGCCCACGCTCGCCAACGATTCGCACTTTTTCACTCAACTCATTATCGACAAGGCGGGGCCACATTTGAGAGGGTTGTGTTGGGCCCGGCGGGGAGCAGCACATCCGGGCTACATTTCCTGTTTCCTGGTGCCGTGAGTCAGAGTGAAAGTCACAGCAGGGCAGAGTTTAATGCTGTCGGGTTTTCAGAGGACCAGAGCACGTGGATCCCAGTTACAGTCCAATGTCAGTTCCTCTGGCTAGCAGGAGGCGCCATAATAATAATCATAATCATAATAATAATAATAATGGTGATAATACAAATCAAAACACCACTACTATTCCTAGGACTAACACTAACACTACTTTTGCATGATAATGAGTTATAAAAAGGATGAATAATAATGATGATGAGAATAATAATAATAATAATACTGATGTAATGACATTAATAACAATTATGATTATTGTTAGTACTATTATCATCACCTTCTTCTTCTTATTAGTATTGTTATTATGAATATTATTAACACATTTGATTTAAAGCGCCTTACTCGACATGCAAGGACACTGCACAGACATTTTAAAAATTAAAGATTTAAAAGAAGCAATGAAAATACAAATAACAAAGGTAATAATGTGGTAAGAAATACATATAATAATTGTTATTAACATTTTCTATGGTTCCTTATCATGTAATCATATTATTATTATTAATGTTGTTTGTTATTCGTATCTTTATTATCATTGTAATGAACACCTGTGTCCGACCCCTGTGTATCATTTTTATTATTATAATAATTATTATTATTCTCATTGTTATTTGTGCTCTCTGGTGTGGATTTTTAATCCGTTTTTATTGACACAAATTCAAGCGGGTCATCCGGCGTGTGCAGCGCGCCGTGAAAAGATCACGTCAGATGTTGTGAGATAAACCCGCTCAGATTTCCCCGAGAACTCCGGCTGACGGTTTGGAATCGGATAACGACTCAGATAACGAAACTATCTACATCTTTTACGCTCCACCCGCTTATTCACGCAGGGCTTTTAGAGGAAACGTAATGGAGCCGTGCAGGTAGTGGTATTACTCGACGTAATCAGAGCGACGCTTAATATCTGACCCTCTTGCATCTAAAATAAAAGGCAGAAACAAGTGATCAGCTTGACTCCGCTGCTACCTTTGAGCCTTGTACTTTCCTGACCGCCCGACCGGGCGATTTGTCATGAAGAACCGGCGGTCCAGACAGGTTCCCTGGAGCTGCTCGGGTCACAGAGAAGTCGGGGTGGTAGTTTGGGAGTTTTAAAAACGGCCGTGACATGATAGCAATATCATTTATATGATGATGAGAAGTAATTGCGTAAGAAACAGTCACCTCAGGAGGAACCTGCGTGGGAGAGAAAGCACAAGGACAGGTGAGGTTCTTGTGCAGGTGTCAGTGATGACGTGACTCTGAACTTGCATTCACCCTGTAGATGTGGAAGGCCACGTAGAGGAAGTGGACTTTATCCCTCTGCCTGCGGTCCTTCTGCAGGAGCTCCACCAGCACCGTGCACTGCTTCTCCCGCTTCTTCTGCTTCTCTGTTTTGGCCTTCTCCGCCGGCGTGGTCTCCTCATAGTCCTCGTCCTCCTCCTCGTCCTCGTCCTCGTCCTCGTCGTCCTCCTCTGGCTGGTCCTGCTCCGTGAGAACTAGCCCAAACTGCGGGTTCTTCCAAAATGAGCCTGAGAGGATTTTAAAGAAATGAAGATGATAAAGACGACGAGGTGCCTCGATTTGTGTGATTTGGCTTATTCATACGGTTGTATCTCCGGCTCCCGCCGGCGGAGCTGCCCGCCACCCAGGAGCCTTCATGGTCCCGGATGGTCCACTTGGACGGGGCGTTTCCTCCAAGGAGCAGATCTGGATTGATACTGCAGAGCTCCACTATGTCGAACCGGCTGCTGAAGTCGTCAGCGCCGATCCTGGAGCAGAAGATCCACCATAAGGTTGAAAATGGACTTGACATGTTTTTCCTGAGGTCCTGGTTCATCGCAGGCTTCTTACCAGAACTCTCCATCTTCTACAGTTTTCATCTTAAGCCGGGTTTTTTCCTTCTCGCTCACGTCATCCCACTCTTTCCCCCTGCAGTAACGCACACAATCGTAAGCGCTACGTCGAAGCGTCTCGCACAAACCGCGGTGCAGGCCGGGGCCCTCACTTGTCGCTCCAGGGTCCGCGGTACTCTACGAAACCCCAGGGATTCCTCAGCCTCAGTAACAGAACCTCATCCGGGGATTTCTTCAGCTGGAACGACAAGAGAATGTCGGAGTTAAGATTTAAAATTCCCAAAGACGCACACAATGTTTCATTCAGTTCTCAATGTTATCTCAATATCACATTGTATGTAAGTGTATATTACAGTCCAATCGCAATATTAATAGCTTACAAGCACTTTACTTTACATCACAACTTTAGAAAATTTGTATTTTATTTTATTTTATTTTATTTTATTTTATTTTATTTTATTTTATTTTATTTTATTTTATTTTATTTTATTTTATTTTATTTTATTCCACAAGATTTGATTACACATACGGATTGTTCGCAGAGTACTGTGCTTTATGTTGGATTAAATCATAAGTAGTCTAGACTACCTTTTGGACGAGTTTAGATCTGCTCAGTTATGTTTGGATGGCCGCCCAGAAGCAAACATTTAAGTGTGCACCCAACGTTTAGCACTTTGAAAACAAGTGGAGGCCGTTTACCAGTGAGATGGGAGCATGAGGAACATGTTATTGGTAACATTTATTCATTAATGAATACAACTATTCAACCTCTCATTCACAGCTGCTTAAGACAGTCAATATTTGTATTTCTAGATATAGATGAACACACACCCAAACAACATGGTGACGACCATCAGAGTGTGTGTGTGTGTGTGTGGCACTGACCTGCTCAGTATTGGTGATGGCGTACGCGTGACCTTTTATCAGCCCGTCTTCCGTCACTTTACCCACTTCTGCGTAGCTGCCGGCCTGCAGAAGCAAAGAAGGGGACCCCGTCAGCGTCCACATATGTGTGTGTGGAGCACCCCGGAGTGTGTGTCAACCTGGGTAAAGCAGCTGAGCAGGCTGCCTCGGGCGAGGGCGGCTGTCAGGACCCTCCAGAGGACACGGGGGGTGCGCGTGGACACGGGCACAGAGTACGCGATGCCACCAGTGAAGTCCTCCATCCCCTCGGAGATGTTCCCCCCTTTCAGGCTCCCGTAGGATCCAACCAATCTACCCACGAGAGGTGAGGAATCTCACACACACACACACACAAACGCTCGTACAAAGAGTGTGCGATCTCAGACATTTCAACCCAGAAGCATATGCCGTTAGTGGCAACTGACTTGGCGTAGGCCTTCTCCACCAGGGCGCTCCAATACTCGTTGCGGGTGCGAGAGTAGCTGAAGAGCAGACGGCCTTGGCGTACTGGCAGCCTGTCGTCCACCACCACCTCCACCCACTCGCCATACTGCCAGAACTGCAGGGAGAGAGATATGGCAGCTAATGAAACCAAAGGACGCTCTCCACTCTTTTTCAAGTGCGAACATAAGAACGGTATAATGACAATAGTAATAATACATTTTATTGAAGGCGCCTTTCTCGGCACTCAAGGACCGCACAGACACGTACACAAAAATACAAATTTAAAAGTAGCTACGAAAATAAAACAATGACAGTGAAAAAATAGTAAAATATATAGATAATATACATATGCACATGTATGTATTTAAAATATATAATATATAAATACACATATAAAAAATGAATAAATTGACAGAGCAGTAGAAAAAAAGAGATGTAAAAGAAGCTATGAAAATAAAAACAAATAAAAGTAAAAACATTGTAAAATAAATAAATAATATATATATATGCACATGTATGTCTACAAAAATATGTAATATATTCATAGGGAAAAAATTGCAAAATAAATAAATTTTAAAAAATTATGCACACATATGTATATAAAAATATATAATGTATACATACACGTCTCAAAAAATGAATAAAGTGACAAAGCAGTAAAAAATACAGATGTAAAAGAAACTATGCAAATAAAAACAATAAAAGTGATACTAATATACAAAAATAAATAAATAAATGTATATATATGCAAACATATGTATATAAGGAAATATAATATATACAGACGCACATAAAAAAATAAATAAAGTGACAGAGCAGTTGGCATCAGATGGAATGGGACGCTTTAAACAGATGTGCTTTGACATCCATCTACACAAGAGTTTATTTTCATTCCTTCGTCCGTCACGGAATATTGTGTGTGTGCGTGTGTGTGTGTGTGTAAGTGCGTGTGTGTGTGTGTGTGTGTGTGTGTGCGTGTGTTTGTGCGTGGACCCAGGAGCCTTGTAATTATCTATCGGACTGAATACCACCCGATTTCCTGCTGACTGGAAGTCTGCTTTAAACATTAACTCGTTCTCCTTGACCAAAGAACATTGTTCAGGATGATACCGTCACATGACCGAGTTATAAAATAATCAAAGCTGGGTTCTCTCAGCCCTTTGGATGAAACACTCCCCTGCGGTGGTTGTTGGTCTTGACTTAAAAAGGCCTGCGCCGGCCTGTAGTTGCGTGTATGTGTGTGTGTGTGTGTGTGTGTGTGTGTGTGTGTGTGTGTGTGTGTGTGTATGTGTGTGTGTGTTTGTGTGTGTGTGTGTGTGTGTGTGCGTGTGTCCATCCCAGGGGAGAGATAGTTACGGCCTGCATGCCTGGACCGCTCTCTCCTCGCTATTACAGCACAAAAGCACTTCCAGTCCCGTCAACCTGCATGTCAAGTCATGTCACATTCTCTCAGAAGGTCCAAAGCTCCGGGGGGAAAATAACCGCAAAAGCAAAATAAGCAGATAAATAAAATAAAACGATCTATAGCCGGTCGTGTCACGTGTTTCCGTCTCATGACTGTTCGGCAGTTGAGGAATCAGTTATGACCCTGTTTTGTGAAAGTCCTATGAAGGACCTCCCCGGGGCCTGCAGTAGACTATGAATACACACTTGACTTTCTGAATGTACATGGTCTCCCACAAACCCCCAGGTGCTAAAACCCTTTTCCCGCAACACCCAGTATCACTTTGAACGTATTCATGGTCTCCACCAACATTGTATTTGAATGTATTTGCACATCCGTCTGGTAAATTTGAAGTCATCCTGTACATACTGAATGTACTGTCGATACTATATCCTGGACTTACCGTTTACGGCACATCTGCTTAGATGCCCACCTGCCTTTACGTGCCTTGTACTTGCACGTGCGGATTGACGATCAAGTCGGAGCTCATCTAAAATGCATTAAAACTCCAATAAGAAGCCTGCAAACCCCTCGACCGCGAACGTCAAAGGTTTATGCGATTGGCGCCGCGGCCAGGTGATGGTCCTGCCCCGTGGCTGGATTGGTTTTCTTGGAAGAAATATTTGCTTTGGTTGTGACTACAAACCGACATGTCCAGGCAGCGCGCATGAGTCACACGGTGGAAAAATGTTTTTTGTTTTTTTTTGCTTATGCATGCATGTGTGTGCGTGTTTCAGTAGGTGCGTAACAAGGTGTGTGTCTCAGCTGGCTTGATTGGAGCGAGGGACGTAATTAAGTGTCTCCCATTAGCAAAATGACGGAGGATGTTGGAGACGCTGCTGCTGCTGCTGCTGCTGCTGCTGCAAAATCAAAACTTTCCTGCACTTACTCTGAAATGGAAGATTCCCGCGTAGCGTCGGCTCAGACTCTGCTGCCGAGGCACCACCTTGACGAAGAGCTCGGGGTGCATGGTGAGACAGGACAAGGCCGCCAGCAGCCAGCAGTTTCCTGACGGGAGACGAGAACATGGAACCATGAGAGCTCCCCCCTACCCAAGCAGAGAACCCCTGTCTTTTTGTGAATTTAATACGAGTTCAGATTTTATCTGGCATTTTCCGAGGGGCGAGGCCGCCACCCGCGTAAAAAAAACAAAAAACAAAAACGTAAAAAGCCGCATTCCACTCCAGAGGCAAACATCTGTTTCACGTTGCGTCTCTGGCAACGTTACAGTGTGTGAGAGTGTGTGTGTGTGTGTGTCTCAAAACTTGGGGGGGGGGGGCTCTAAAGAGAAGGAGCTGTGTAACCCTGACACACACACACACACACACACACA
>CAAKHD010007822.1:74924-77338 GCA_901007705.1 Fistularia tabacaria
GATTATAGGAAGCCTGGGAGAGACAAAGGTCAGAGGGCCGAGCAGACACTCCCACACCTCAGTGACCTGCTCTGATCCCACGACCCCGGCGCAGGAACCCCCGCACCCCCCCACGCCAGTTAACCAGCTTTGTCCCGACCCATTTAATGCTGCGTCACTCATGCAGACATCACACCGCGCTGAGCGGGACGTGGAGGCGCAGCCGGAGAGTTTCCCAACTCCGGAGGCCGAGGAGGAAGGCCGTCATTTCTCAGGATCCAGGACCGGAATCTAAAACCGTCGCCTTTATTTCTTGGTACTCGGGCAGCTGAAGGCTACAAGTCACAGCTCGAGGTGTTTTCCAACAATCAATACACTCAACTTAGTAGTTATTCAAATGAGCGGAATAGAGTTCTATTTTTGTTTTCACATCACACATTGTGACACGCTGAACCTGTTTTGACATCATTTTAACGGTTGTGTAAGAGAAGTCCATGTACTCAAAGTACATTTACTCAAACACTTGAGCGGGATACTTCGCCCACGGTGCGTGCGTTTCCCTTTAATGATACTTCTCAGGGGATTTGTTAACGTTAAACTCGTTAAACTCGATAACGGATCAGTCATTTTAAAGAGGCCGTTTCCTATGTACAAATTTTAACTCATCATAGATCATTTCAGCTTTTACAAAATTGTAACCGCTTGACCTTTACTTGGGGGTTGGGTCGCGGGTCCGAACCCGGGGGGGGGGTTCCACCGTGCCAACTGGTTGCAGTACTGAAGATTACCGACTGATATTTGTGTAGCGTGGCGGTGCGATGAACGGTCGAGGGAAACTAAAACAGCAGATCCAGAGATAGGCGTCTGCGGAGACGTCTGTCCGTTCGCCTGCCGCCCCCCCCCGGGGCCTGCAGGGGATCACAAACATGAAAGATCTTCACCTGTCATGGGACCAAACTACCAGCTTCTAACCTTACTTTACATGAAGGCCACACCTGTGTGTGTTTGTCAGTGTGTGTGTGTATGTGTGTGTGTGTGTGTGTGTGTGTGTGTTCAGGGTGGGGGCGGCCAACCGGGGGTGCACGGTCAGATCCGGTTTCCCGACATTTTTTTTGTTCGCTGCTAGGCTGGGCGTGTAGAAATGAACTGACCTGAATATTGTTTGGTTGTTTGTGAGCGACTGCCTTCGCAACAGAATAACTGTAAGACGGCTGGCTGGTGTCACGGCGGGTCACCAGGTGCAGCTCAGCGAAAGAGAAAGAGAGTCGCGGGACGGACGCCAGATTGTGTTTCCCATCTGTCAAAGACAAAAGCGTTTGAACTGGAAGGAATGCGCCCGCTGTGTTCGATGCACAAATGTATGGATCAATTAGCATGAAGTTGGCAAGAATTGGATAAGAAATGACCTGGTTGTTATCATTCATTCATTCATTATCGAACTCAGGGTGGCGGCGGTTGCTGGAGCCTATCCAAGCTATCATCGCGCGAGATGAAACCGTTTGCCAGTCGATCACATATAGAGACATACAACCGTTCACTCACTCATTCATTCACACTTCAAATACACATACAACATTCACTCACTCACTCACTCACTCACTCATTCACACATCTACAGAGACAAACAGCAATTCACCCTCTCATTCACACCTCATATAGAGACATACAACATTCACCCTCTCATTCACACCTCATATAGAGACATACAACATTCACTCACTCATTCACATTATATAGAGACACACAACATTCACTCACTCATTCACATTATGTAGACAAACAACATTCACTCACTCATTCACACCTCATATAGAGACATACAACATTCACTCACTCATTCACACCTCTTACAGAGGCATAAAACATTCACTCACTCATTCACACCTCTTACAGAGGCATAAAACATTCACTCACTCATTCACATTATATAGAGACATACAACATTCACTCACTCATTCACATTATATAGAGACATACAACATTCACTCACTCATTCACATTATATAGAGACACACAACATTCACTCACTCATTCACACCTCTAATAGAGACATACAACATTCACTCATTCACACCTCATATAGAGACAATCAACATTCACTCACTGATTCACATTATATAGAGAAATACAACATTCACTCACTCATTCACACCTCATATAGAGACATAAAACATTCACTCATTCAGACTTCATATAGAGACATGCAACATTCACACCTCATATCGAGACATAAAACATTCACTCATTCAGACTTCATATAGAGACATACAACATTCACACCTCATATAGAGACAAACAACATTCACTCACTCATTCACATTATATAGAGACATACAACATTCACTCACTCATTCACATTATATAGAGACACACAACATTCACTCACTCATTCACACCTCTAATAGAGACATACAACATTCACTCATTCACACAAA
>CAAKHD010007843.1:8868-21068 GCA_901007705.1 Fistularia tabacaria
GAGATTGAATGTATATATAAGTTTGTTCTTTTTTTATAAAAAAAAAAAAAAAAAATAAAAATATATATATATATATATATATATATATATATATATATATATATATATATATATATATATATATATATATATATGTATACACACACAAATATACACTACATGGCCAAAAGTACTGGCTCACCTGCCTTGACTGGTAGATGAATTTCAGTTACATCCATTCCTGATCCATAGGCTTCAATATGACGTGGCTCCACCCTTTCTAGCTGGAACACCTTCAGCTCTTCTAGGAAGAATGTCCGCAAGCTTCACCAATGTCTTCATGGGAATGTTGGATCATTCTTCCAGAAGCACATTGGTGATGTTGGAGGAGAAGACCTGGCTTTCAGTCTCCACTCTCATTCATCCCAAAGGTGTTCTATGGGTTTTAGGTCAGTCCAGTTCCTTCACAGCAGACTCTGTCCTCCATGTCTTCATGGATCTTGCTTTGTGCACTGGTGCTCAGTAATGCTGGAAAAGGAAGGGGCTCCAAACTGTTCCCACAAAGTTGGGAGGATGGAATTGTCCGAAATTTCCAAATGCTGATGCTTGGTGTGGCTTCAGCCCACCAAGACATTCTGGAAGAATGCTCTGAAATTCCCATCAACAAACCTGTGAAGCTTGTGGACAAGCCAGTCAAGGCAGGTGAGCCAGTTCTTTTGGCCACATAGTGGATATATTTGTATATATTGATTATTTAAATTAAGCAACAAAATAAATATTTGTACATAGACATACATGCACATATATATGTTTTTTTTTTGTTTAATAAATAAATAAGAATAGATACAATACAATCTTATGATATAGACGCTGTTGAAATATAAGTGTACCAAAAATGCTGGTGGTAATCATGGTCAAAAAGCAAAACAAATTCAATTATGAACTGATTTATTCATTCATTTTGTATATGGCTTATCCTGAAGTCTGGGGGGGCTGGAGCCTATCCCGGCTGTGAGTGGAGGTGTGTGTGTGTGGGAGGGGGGGCTCACCCTGGACTGGTCAATCACAAGGCCACATATAGAGACGTACATCAATTCACTTTGAGTCAGGTCCCATTGAACACTGGAAGGTAGTGCAGTGAGTGGTGTGGAGCAGCTCCCTGCGCCTCCATGCTCCCCTGCTTCTTCAGGGTCTCCCCGCCCTCACCTCTGCAGAGAGGCTCTCCATCCAGCGAGGACTGACCAGGGTTTTATTTGTTCTGTCACTGGGAGTCGCGTGATATAATCGCTGTAAACCTACTGGCCAGGGATTATTCAGTACTGACGTCACTCAGGCTTGACAGGAGGCTCAGAGCGCGGCGAGTCCCAACATATGCCAGCATCTAGACCATGTAGATGTGGTGTCCACAGCTGGGAGCACCTTCCTCATGGACCTTCTGGTGGATTGTCGGTGTTGTGGTGGACTCTACCCCCAGATGTGACGGCCAAGAGGCCATTGGTATCCAGCTGAGATCAGTGTTTGCGACGGTTTGTGCGTCTCGTCATGCTCTGGATCACATCTACTGGCGGTAAATAGCAGACGGGTCCGTGTAACTTTATCACTGAATAAATATTCACTCTCGGGTTCCTCCACACGGCCAGGTAGTCCGTGAGGGAAAAGGTCAGCGGGCTATTCGCGGCTGCATTGAGCGTCATGTGGGAAATGCCACCGGTTTTCAACCCTCGCCCTGCCAAACCCGCACAAACCTGTACCATGTGGTAGGTCCATGTGGAGGTTCCAGGAGCGGCTGTGCAGCAGGTCCTGGACACAGGGGTTCAGAGTCCGGCGGAGACGGGCCCTGAGGATTGATAAACTCCCAGACGCTCTCAGCACAGCCAATCATGGCCGAGCACGACCGCGTCTTCCTTCACTGGAGGAACGGGGAGCCGCCGTCACTGATAGGAGATGGGTTTGGTTTCAGGAGGGCCTCGCAGAAGGTGCTGAAGGTCATCACGCCATGCTGTTCCATCAGGTGTACCAGGGCTTGTTGTGAATGAGAAGCACTGCATTTGGTGCTGGGTGTGAATTATCCGCCCAGGTGTGCCGACGCTGCCGCCGTCAGGCCCCCCCGCCGTGCTGAGCTGCAGCCTGAGGTGCCTGCACACATGTGTGCACACCTGTGTGCACCTGTGTGTACCTGTGTGCGCCTGTGTGCCCCTGTGTGCGCCTGTGTGCACCTGTTTGTGCCTGTGTGCACCTGTGTGCACCTGTGTTCGCCTTTGTGCGCCTGTGTGCATCTGTGTGCGCCTATGTGTACCTGTGTGCACCTGTGTGTACCTGTGTGCACCTGTGTGTACCTGTGTGCGCTTGTGTGCATGCTGCATTGCATAGGTTTGGGACGGGGTTAAGGATCATTAACTGGGGTCGTTATTGTAATTATTTAAATGTAATTTATCATCTTCATTATCGCCATTATTAGTATTTTATTAGTAGTAGTAGTATTTATTATTATCATCATCTTTAAATGTCACTAATTATCATGGTTATCGACAGCCGTTTTGGCATTATTAATAATTTTATATTTTCAAATTACGATTATTCTTATAGTTTTTAATCATCTGTTATTAGTCCTCATTGACATCACCATTGACATTATTACTAATATTATATTTACTATGATTACTGCTATTATTATTATCATTATTATCGTTATTAATCATGATCTTTTTTAATGATGCTAACAATAATAATACAACACTTTTGCTACTGATAATATATTAAAATTTACTTTATTATGAACATTATCAGCATCATTCTAAGCATTTTAGAAAGTAATGATTAACGTTACTGACATCGTCATTGGTATTGTTAGTAATGTTATATTTAATATGATCACTACTACTATTATTATTATTATAGTTATTAATCATGATCCTTTTTAATAGTAATGATAATACTAATACTTCACTATTACTACAAGTAATAATGAAATCATTACATTAAAATTAATATGTTATTATTGTTATAACTGATTTCTTTTCTTTATTATTCTTAGTTGTAGTTTTAGTAGTGTTGTACAAGATGTTTTGAGATAAGCCTGCTGTGGACTGCCGCTCCTGGTCCAGGACGACCGGGGCCTTTCATGTCGTAGAACACCGTCTCTTTCTATAGAGGGATGTGGAAAACATCTTTTCATCAGCAGCCTGGGGACCCGGCGCTCCTGAAGACCTAATGACAGGAGATGTCAGCCGGGTGATGAACATCTAATCCACCATCAGCCCAGAAATACAAATGTGCAGAAAGCCCTCATCTTTTTCCGTCCGCTTGATGAAGATGCGTCGAGGCTCAATTTCGTTCCTCCCGTTAGTTTCAGTAAAATGTGGGAGTCTGTCGCACTGCCGTCGCACGACAACGAGCCGCAAATAGATTTCCGGGAATGCGGCTCTTCTGTGAATGCATGAACCGGGTCGCAGGTAAATGTGATCAGGTGTCAGAAGGTACTGATGATGGGCGTCTGGCACGCTGGCCGTGAACGCACGTAAGGCACGTCAAACTCCGTCAGCGGCCGCCAGCGGGGCTCTGATGTTTGCCGGTCCGTGTGACAGAAACAAAGCACACAAACGTCCAGATCGGACCCGAATGCAGCATGTCGGCTCTGAGAGGAAAGGCCATGTGTGTGATCCGGACATACAACTTTGCAGTTGTTTTTTTTGAAAGGGCGGTTCAGGTAACGCTAACTCCTGCCTTCCCTGAAGGTGTGACATTAATTAGGCCGCTACTTTTCATTACCGTGACACACACAGACACACACACACACACACACACAGCCTGTTTGATGTCTGAGCCCACGTGCTCAGCCTTGCCCTCAGCACTCATTATGCTGGTTGCAGGTGCCGCTGATCCGGGGGGTTCGTTACGCTCAGATGAGATACAAACACAAACATCGCATCCACACTTGCTCATCTGAAGCCTGTGCACTGCTCTTGTGTTCTTGTTCTTGTGTCCTCTCCCCGGCGGTGGGGATAAGAGAGGAGCTCCGTCATCGCGGTTATTGAGTCGCACGTGAGGTCACCTCAAGATGCTGCCACCGGGTTTCGGCTTTCTCCAAAAAAATGGCGTTCAGGTGGTGGCGCCCGTTCCCGTCCTGGCTTGGTATTGTGGCGGCATCCTACATCGGCTGCAAATCAATCATCAGCTAATCTGAGAAGCTCCAGGCGTGTTTTTTTCACAACGCCAGTCAAAGTCCCTCCTCTCCGCTCACCAAATGCGATTATCATCTTCTTTCTTTCATTTTTTCTGAAAGATAATTGTGTGTATTTAGGAGTTTAATCAGGTGGAGAGATTGGGATCTCTTTGCCAGGAGAGGCCCGAGGACACCAACACGACCGACGTGCAGCGCACGGCCAAATCCCAACAACCTCATTGGTTAAGAATGGTCTCAGGAGGGCTGAGAAGACAAAAGGTGACAGTATTTCAAAGGGTCGCGACGACGACGCCTTCTGATGGAACGCCACTGAAATTGTTCAAATCTGATGCAGCAGCGGCGCAGCGTGAGTGACACAGCCCTTGGGCAAGACTCCCAACGCCCAGCTGCTCCCCACGGCCCGGTTAGCTGTGTGTGTGTGTCTTTGTGTGTGTGTGTGTGTCCAGTGTAAAGTTAATGAAAGCAGCAGATAAGTGGAGACATTTGACCCAGAGTGGAGGAGATGTTTAGATGGATGAGCTTCCAAGAGCTTGCTGTTAAATATTCCTCTGCTAACAGTAGCGCTCTCCTGCTAGTAGTGCTACTGCCATTGTGTGTGTGTGTGTGTGTGTGTGTGAGCGGGTGAATGCTTTCCAGTGTAAAGCACTTTGAAACCGCGTGTTATGAAAGTGCTGTTTAAGTGGAGGTCGTTTACCGTTACATTTTAAACCGTGGCGCCGCCATCAGAAGAGGTAAAGTGACCATCATGGCGGAGAGACGACTCCACCAAGCCATCTCAAGGTGCTGATTATCCCCGTCCATCGCCGCGATGACAGCGCCTTGCCAAAGGGCTCTACAGAAGCCAAGCCTGTGCGCTTATTTATTTCTCTTCCTCGTCTGGACGTCTGCCGATTGGAATCTCTGGTTTCGCTCCCCCGGTGTCTGGTGTTTGCGGGAAGGAGCCGAAGGAGCTGCTCCTGCCAGAAAAGAGTGGCTTCTCTCCCGCTCACCTGCTGCTGGGAGAACGCCCACAGCCTGGCTTTTGTGTATCTGATTGTCCGCCGGTGCAGGTCCGCCGGCCTCCGCCCACGTCTCCCTTACCTCGGAAGTCTGACCCCGAAGAGGTGGATGTGGGAAACCTCACTGCTGTGGTTCACATCCAGACCCCGCACCTCTTCGCTGCCTGCTCAGAAAGCACCCTGGCATGACCACGAAGAGCTCCACAAACGACATTGTGGCCTGGTGGGAGACCACCCGTGTCTCCTCTCCCCATTTTCTGGAGGGTTTCAGAAGTGTTGGTGCTCATTTTGAGCTGCTTTCTTATTTGGAGGTCATTTCTTTTAGATGGATCTGAAGATGCAAGGCAATATATGATTATAACTGAGGTAAATGGAATCATCGTCGGGATTTGACTGGTTTTGGTTTTTGGGGATTCGAGGAGCTTCCTTCTCACTTCCCACAGGGGGGCCTTTCTGGTTGGAGCCTCCTTGTTCTCCTTGTGTCTACGGGGGGTTCCTCAGGGTTCTCTGGGTTCCTCCCACAGTCCAAACACACGCAGGAGGTCCATTGGAGACGTGTGAGCGGGAGGGTGAATGGTTGCAGTGTTGATAATGAATGAATGAAAGGTATTTATGGTGGTTTGCGCAGGAAGGAGAGGTGTTTCCTCCCTGTCTCCTCTGCATGCAGATGATCTCCCTGGCATCAGTCTCACAGCAGGACTGTGAGTTTCTGTTGTGGTTATTTTGGGTGATTTCCGGGCATCATCTGCAAACACAGTGACTGATGGGTGTATCTTTGATGCGGGAGTGGCTTCAACAACTGGTTTAAAATGTGTGCGAGTGGCTTCTAACCCTTCCCTGGAATGTAACCGGCACCCCAGGCGGCCCCGCTGGCCCTCGTCGGCTTCGTCCCAGGGGGTTTTCTCCGTCCGGTAAAATGCGTTTATGTGCTGCCTTATGAAACCCGCTGCCGAGGGCACAGAGGTGCGAACACGTGGCAATCGCCGCTATCGCACCCGTCTTCATCTCCGTCCGCCTCGGCTGAGATAGGAGGCTATTTCATCTACTCTTCTGGCTGCGAGAAAGATGATGGGAAACGATAAAAGGGAAGATCAGGGAGGAATAAATTCCTGAGGACAGATAAGATGGCACCGCTGGGCCGTGCTGCGAAAGAGGAAGACATGCAGAAGAAATTCAACAGAAGCGCTTGCGAAGAGAGAGGAGTAGCAGAGTGGACCAGGGGTGGTGGTGATGCAGGAGGAGGCGTTAAATGGAGATCCCCGTAGGTTGATGTGAGAAACTAGATCAGCCGTGGTCGCAGGGTGTCTGTGAAGGGAGCACACAAACACTGCAACGCCTTGGTTTGAATGGCAGAACACAAAGCCAGAATCCCTCCTTTCTCAATGAATGACCTGCAGACTGCAGAGCCTCAAACACCTGCAGGCGAATCCAAACGTTGTCCCATGGTTTGTGTCCACGTGAGGTCAGAACAGCTGAGAGGCCCTTGTTTTCAACAGGAGACAAACCCTGGAAGGGAAAGCGACATTTTCCAGTGCTGGCGGAAAGCAGAGGAGGGATATGCTCTGTTTAATGTGGCCTTCCCAAGCCTCCATGTTCTCCCCGTGTCTGTGTGGGGTTCCTCAGGGTTCTCCGTGTTCCTCCTGTAGTCCAAACACATGCAGGGGGTTCAGTTGAGACCCTGCATCGGGTCCATGTCAATAATGGGGGGATGGTTGTCTGTCTCCACGTGCGGCCCTGCGATCAACCTGTGCAGGATAGGTGGGACGGGGAACGGATCAATGTCTGAGTGAATTGATGAATGGATAAATGGATGAATGAAACCATCCTTTTGCAGAGCTGCTTCTCCATGTGTGCACCCAGTGGGATGCACAACGCAAGCGCATTCTGCTCGGAAAGCAGAGTCACACCCGCATCAGCAGGGAAACCTTCTCAGAACCAGGGGTCCACGAGGGGCTGCTGCTTGGAGAAGATGCTTCATGTTGTCGTGAGCTGCGAGGCCTGCTCGTCCCCGTCTGAACGCAGGATAAGCTAGCAAATGGTGGGTGGTGTAAGAGGGCAGGAGCAGAGGGTGCCCCGGCAGGAGGACACTTGTTCTCCCCTGCTCTGTGACAACGGTGACACTCCCCTCCTCGCCCTTTTTCAGGACCCACTCATTTCGGTGGGGTGGGGTTTTTTGGGGATGCTCAAATTTGCGGGCTCTTGTGTCAGAGAAGTGACAGTCGTGTCAGTGATGCTAATTGAGGCACTTAGAAGCAGAAGGAGATGGGTCAGGGGCGGAGCAGGAATTCATTTTCCTCTGAAGAACAGAGTGTCACGGTCCGAGAGGAAGGGAATCACGGACAGCACCGTGAATGGTTAGATTTCTGCCGCGCCCTGAACAGACCTATGATTAATGTCGTCACGACGGCGGCGTATTTGTGCCTCGTGCACAGCTCCGTGCACGCAATATTAATCGTCCGTCTCATTTGGACAAAGGGAACATGCATCAGACGCACTCAAGCCGTGGGTGTCCAAACATCCACCGGCGGTCACTTCAAACGTGTCCCTCAGAATACGAGACGCAAATCACAGAATCCGAGCCAGGTGACCCGGGTGACGTCCTCCTCTGGACATGTGAATGGCGGAGCAGGACAGGCGAAGCTCGTCCGAGGCAGAGTCCCTCCTGGGACCACCCAAGGAACGGAGACGCCGTCGGCGTTGTCAGCTTTGACAGGAAAGAAACCCGGCTGCTAGCACATGGATACAGGCGACGTCTCCTCACCGCCTGCATCTTCTGCAGCGACATGACCTGAACCTCGGAGACGTGTTTTCATTCAGTCATGATCTACACCACGAAGGCCGCAGGTGGGTGAAGTCAGCTGTCTTTGGAGCCGAGGGGGTTCCTCCTGGTTCGGTCCATCTCCGGGCCACAGAGAGAGACAGGCATCCATTCTCCCTCTAATTCACACCTCGGGACAACGATGGGTCGCCAATGAGCCTCCTGAAACCTGAGGAACCCCACGCAGACACAAGAAGAACCTGCTGTGGGAATCCAAGCTTCTGGCTGTGAGGAGAAGGTGCTAACCGCTGCAACCCCACAATGTTTGTGTTCGCACAAATCCACGTGAGTTCCTGTTTCTCTTTGCCGTTGAGTGTCGGCGGGACGGCCGCGGCTGCCTCTGCAGAACATGGACACGACGGCATGCGATTTCTCTTCCTCACGTCACCACAGCGTAAGTACCTCCGTGCTCTGTGGATATGTCACCAATGTTTTTCCCATCGTGTCAAAAACGGACTCAGATTGGCAGAGGGGTTTCAAGGTTACCGCTGCAGGATGTCATCTGCAAAGAATAATGACCGGAGTCGCAAGCTCCCCGTTGCTGTATCAGCTGGGCCATCTGGATCATAATGAGCTATTAGTGCTACTGGACTCCCTGTCATTACTGTTCCGACTGATATTCATCACAATTACCCGGGAGTTGCCGTCCGTCCAGCGCCGCTGACACGCTATCATCTCCTGCCTCTTTCAATGTGGAATGTGCCGGAATTGTGTCATTGTCATCGATGTCGGTATCCTCTGACCGCTCAGCACGCTGAGGCAACGCCTTCTACCTCTCACCTCTGCTTTCCGCTCCCTGACCAGCCCGGCTATCCGGCTAGCGGGCTGTCAGTCGAACCCGCGGCAGAGTATTGCTACATCGAGTAGCTTTCGGTCTCTTGGTGCCTCCTGCCCTGCCCTTCGGAGGAGGCCTGGAACGTCTCAGAACTTCTCCTCCGCTCAGAGCTCCGGCGCTCACCACGCGTACGCTCCTCACCACACATACGCTCGTTACTTTCCTGTCGATCCGGCGTCGCTTCTTTCCCACCGCTGGATCTTTGTTTCTAAACCCGTGTTGTTTCCGGCTCACGTCTATTCGGGCTAATTCCTTCTTTGACTCCGCCTGCAGCATTTCAGACGCCGCAACATGCACGCAACGTATCACACGCAGCGTCTCGTGTGTGTGTGTGTGTGTGTGTGTGTGTGTGTGAGCACTTGAGCGCTGCCAGCGAGAGAGGGGATGAGCTGTTGCAGCTCCTCAGAAGGGATGCATGCCTCGGAGTGCAGGCAGGCGGTTGGTGTAGGTGTGCTTGTGCGAACACGAGGTGATCGCATCGATGCCTGAGAGGAGATGAGAGAGAGAGAAAGAGAGAGAGAGGGAAAAAAGAGTGAGAGAGAGAGAGTCTGGCTGATTCATCTTCCCACATTGTGACTCACCAGCATTCGTCAAGCGTGCAGTTTACATTTCAAAAGGGAGCTAAAGACACGGGGAGAGAGATCCTGGAATAATGGGGAGAGGAGAGCAGCAAATAGGAAGAAGCAAAAAGTTCGATTTTCATACCAGGCGTCGGAAAGTAGGGCATCGGCGTGAGCTGCGGGCTGGGAGCACGGCCGAGGAACCGGCCTTTGAACGTCCGCAAGCGCTCCCTTCTCATCCCTGAAGCAGCTCCGCTTCCAGAAAAGACCCCGATTCTTCCTTCGGGGGCTGCAAACACAAATCTTTATCGTTATCAAATCCAAACCAAAAGCATCGTAAGCAGCGTGAGAACACACCGCACCTGCTAGCATGCCAGCCAGGAGCACAGCTCCCCTCTTCAACCCTCCGGTGAGGGACGGCATGATGAAGGACTCATCCATCCATCCATCAATCCATCCATCTTCTGCCGCTTATCCTGCACTCAGGGTCGCGGGGGATGCTGGAGCCTTGATGAAGGACCCATTTTCGGTAATTATCTGTCATGTCGGGTCAGGGGCTCAGGAGGTGGGGGGGGGGCGGAGCCTATCCCAGCCGGGATTGGCCCAGGGGCCACGTCAATGTGTCAGATGGACACGCAACCTTCTCCACGTGTCCTGATCCCAGGCTGTGCATGTATTCAGGGGTGATTGAGGTACCAACACCGACGGAGAAACAATGAGCTTTGCAAGCGGAGCCCCAGCAAACGAGGAGAACCTCAGCTGTGGCGCTTTTGAGTTCGAGAACGTCGGAGGAGAGCCATGCAATCTCTGCGAGGCAGCCGGAAAATGGGGGGAGCTGGAAGAGAGGCTTCGGTGCTGGTAGGAGGTGTAGAGCCGGGTGTTATCTGGACGCCGACCGAAGGTGATGTCAAGAAGACAACGCGGACCTGGTCCACAGGGATGTCGGCTGTTACGTACGTGGGAAGACGGCAGGGTTTGGGCCCGAAGCCCGGTGGGAGCCGAGGAGGAACGTCCGTCCGCAAACGTGTCAAGTAAATACCTGGCAGAGACGGGACAGGCGTGCTTTGGAGACATCTGTGGAGTCTGGAGGTTCACGCTCTGGGTGGATGTGCGTCCTCTCCGGGTGCTCCAGAAGCATCCAGGATGGGCTGACGGGAGGATCCAAATATCCACTCCGATTGCCAGTTTCATCTTATCTCCTTGATTTCCTCCGGCCTTCTCCCTTGAGGCGTCTCCACAGCCAATCAGTTGCCTCCATCCAACCCTCTCCTCTCTAAACCTTCTACCTTCCTGTCCTCCTCCCCTCCATCCATGAACCTCCTCCCTGGTCATCCAGCAGCCGCATCCTCCTCCCCAGATCTTCTCCGTCCCTCCTCTGTCCACGTCAGTGTGACTTTATCTCCAGAACATCTAGCATGTGCCGTCCGTCTGATGGACTCCTTCCTTATCCTCTGCGTCCTCCTCGCTCCCACAGAGGAACCTCATAACTTTATAACTGCTGCGTCCAGCTCTGCCTCCTGTCTTCTCCTCAGTGTCTCCAAACCAGACACCACTGTTGCTCTCACCTCCACCTTCTCCACCCCCTTTCTCCACCCGTTCCATCCTGCTCCCACACTTTTCTCCACCTCTTCTCCACCCTCTCCGTTGCTCTCCCCCTCAGTACTTCAGCTCCTCCACCTTCTTCATCTTCAGCCCGTGAAGCCTCAGCGTTCCTCTTGGGTTCCTCTCATTCACACACATGGATTCTGCTCCTCTCCAGGTCACACCTCCACCTATCCTAAAGCTCCTCCGCCCGCTCCCTGCTCTCACTAAAGATCACAACATCATCTGCAAACATCACACCCCTTCTAAGGCGTCCAGATAGGCGGAGATGTAAATTATTCAGCTTCTCCTTCATGATTCCAATAATTGTACATTCATATTAGATATGAAATGAGACACTTTATGACCGGCGAAGGAGACATTTGTGAGGAAACAGCTTGTCTATTTTCTTATATCTTGAAGATTTTGAAGTGATTTCTTCTGTTATTTTTTCTTCTTCTGGCTAAATTTCCTTTGTCTTCAGCTAATTCTCTGAGTGGTTCAGCGATGATCTCCCGCCGGTTTGCTCTCTCATACTCCCATGATCCCTCCATCCATCCATCTTCAACCGGATAAATCCTTGGTCGGGTCGCGGGGGCAGCAACCGGAGCAGGGAGGCCCAGACTTCCCTCTCCCCAGCCACATGGTCCAGCTCTTCTGGGGGGACCCCAGGCGTTCCCAGGCCAGCCTAGAGACATAGTCTCTCCAGCGTGTCCTGGGTCTTCCCCGTGGTCTCTTCCCAGATGGGCATGCCCGGAATACCTCCCCCAGGAGGCGTCCAGGAAGCATCCTGACCAGATGCCCGAGCCAACTCATCTGTCTCCTCTCTATGCGGAGGAGCAGCGGCTCTACTCCGAGTTCCTCCCGGATGGCCGAACTTCTCACCCTATCTCTAAGGGAGAGTCAGGCCACCCTGCAGAGAAAACTCATTTCGGCCGCTTGTACTCGCGATCTCATTCCTCGGAATCCTCGGGTCGACAAGACGACTCCGAAAAGGACGGGTAGACTTCCAGAAAACAATCGTATCCAAGGCGAAAACGCCAAAGGTCAACTGGAATTCTGTCGGCAGCGCTACCGCAGCTCGGGTTTGCCTGCTCGCAAAGGTATTCATGTGTTTGATAGAGGCTGGGAGGTACACACACACACACACACACACACACACACACACACACACACACACACACACACACACACACACACGCACACACACACACACACACACACACACACACACACACCCACACAC
>CAAKHD010007843.1:32023-52851 GCA_901007705.1 Fistularia tabacaria
TTGTTGTGGTTTTTGGGTGTTTGTGTGTGTGTGTGTGTGTGTGTGTGGGTGGGTGGGTGGGTGGGTGTGTCTGTCCTGGAGAAGGTTTGGAGGGTGATGTAACCTGCAGGCTCCTCCGCCGCCAGCCTGGATGCTCCTGTCCTCATGGCGCTCGCCTCCTTTTCACGCGCACAACCAACCCAGCTCTCTGGTTTGACCTCCTGCATGTTGCAGAGTTGGATGACAGGCCATGAAGGACATGACCTGATGTCAAATGCTCCAGTTTTATCAACCTTCGGAGTGCCGAAGGTTCTTACCGGTGAACGCACGCCCTCCCAGGTTCTCAATAACAAGTTGTTTCAGGTTTTCCGGCTCTTTTTCTGAATTGTTCCCAGCCAATCTAAATGTTCTTACACGGGAGAGCCACCACTTCAGGACTCCGCGGTCCACTTCCACCTGATGTCCAACGGCCGTTCTTTAGATGACAGCAATGTCTGCATGCTGGCCAGAGAAGACAGATGGTTGGAAAGAGGAGTCAAAGAAGCCGTCTTTGTCAGAACAGAAAAAACATCTCTGAACAGAGGAGGGGCCTCAGACACGACCCTTCACAAACGTTGACCGCCGTACTGGGATCAACACCAAGATGGACCAGGGCCTTCTGCACCCTCCAAACAAACAGGGAAGATCCACCACCAGATGCAGCCCTCAGTAACTTCCACACCTCAGTCCATGAGATCCAACAGCTTTCACTCCTTCGTTTAGCTTCACCTTTTCACATTCCAGTCCAGGTAAATCCTGCAAAAGCTGCTCTTTTGTCCCCAATGAACGACACCTCCATTAGCGTAGCAACCCCCTCAGACCTGGTTTCTGCCCATCAACTCTTCTATCTACATAAGCAGCCACCATCACCTGGAGCCGGCCACAACCCTGGAGGCTCTATTCACACACATCTATTCACAGGTCTGTAGAAGTGAAGAAGCCTCTAGGATGAGAAGCTGAAACGAAGAAATTCAAGTCCAGTTGTCACGACAAGAAGATTACGACACTTGTTCTCAGACTTTTGAATCACAGGCTTTAATGAATGACAAGGAATCTCACTGGTTTCCACAGCAAGCCTCAGCATGAGCGTCCAGCTGTCTGTCTGTCCACGGCCTCACGAAGCTCCACGTCCAGCGCTTACCGGGGAATGGCGCGCTCTCGGCCGCTGCATCGCCCAGGGTGTGTGTGTGTGTGTGTGTGTGTGTGTGTGTGTGTGTGTGTGTGTGTGTGTGTGTGTTTGCGTGGGCAGCCTCTTCATGCTCTGATAGATTTGTTTGTGAGCTCCAGTCAGGAGGAGTTTATTTAGCTGGGATGTCTTTGGCTCCTGCTTTATTTGGGCTTTTTGTCTTCTAAACTCCGACTGTCTTGACATTGATGGCATTCAGAACGTTTTCTGGAACCTTCAATTTACCTTGTTCAGGAGCATTTTGGAAAATAACTTTATAACATGGTTGAGACGGCGGTGCAGCGGTAAGAACTTCTGCGAAGGAGCTTCCTGGTTCCTCCACCCCTCAGCCAGGAGCTCCCTGGTTGGATTCTCACAGGGTTCCTTCCTTCGTGGAGTCTCCATGTTCTCCCCGTGTCTGCATGGGGTTCCTCCTCGGAGACCCTCCGTTGTCGAGACGTGGGAATGAGAGGGTGAGTGGTCGCGCGTCTCTCCTTGTGGCTCTGTGATTGGCTTGTCCAGGATGAACCCGCCTTTCGGCCAATCGCAGCTGAGATAGGCTCAAGATAATATCAGTCATAGAAATAGCCAGGGCGGACACACGGCCGGGCGCCGCAGTAGATCAGGCCTCACCCTCTGAGAACCTGTGACATGAGAGAGGCCGGGGACTTGGGAGAAGATACCATGCCTCACCTAGAGGAACCCTGGGAGATGCATAGCAGGGTGGTGTCTGAAGTTGGTACCTGATGATATAATATGTTCCTGTAAATAACCGTTTCGTCCTGCTTCTGCACCCAGAACCTCCAGCTGCTGAGTGGAGGTTACCTCGTGCATACCTCCTTCCACGGGACGAATGTTGGTTTCATCTGTAAATGTCCTTGACCCTGAACCATCAGACTGGGGCGTCCCGGGGTCGACTGCTACTGCCAGCACGAGAGCGGGGCGGCCGTGCTCCAACTGCAGTTTCTCATCAACGAGGTAAGGCTGACCTGGTCCTCACGTTGTCCTCCAGTCACGGCGGCAAGTCACATACTTTGAACTCTGCATCTTCTCAACACCACTTTAGGTGTCTCATATCTCACCTCCATGATTAATCTTGTCATTGTGACCATCAAACAGCAGAGTGTGTAGCATGAGTCTGGTCTGAAGACCCTTCCGCGCAGAGAAGGTCTGGACCACGCGCTCTAAAATGACCTCCAGAAACTGGAGCAAGGAGACAGTGGGGCAGCCTTCTGCCTTGACTGGGGGGAGTGAGAAGGACGGAAGCGTAGAAAGCAGGAGGAGATGGAGTTGGAGGGGTTCGAGAGTTGGGAGGGACCGATTGTCTGTCACCGGCGCGAACAGCTACATGGTAATTGCCAAATGATACAATAATTATTCAAAATTGCTCAAAGAAATAACAATGGTGAACTCCTGGCGGGACGCTGAAGCCACGCCCCCTGGGGACCCGACCAATGAGAGCCCAGGGCCGTCCCCGGGCCGCCTCGCTGTTGGCGCTGTTGTTTCCCTTTTTTCCGTGCTGCTGTTTTCCCTCTCGCAGCCCCAAATGTAAATTCTGGCCCGGAATTCCGGGGCCTGCAGTCTCCCGGGGCCAGGGGTTTTATCTGGGTCTGTCGCCGGATCCGCTCTGACTGCTCGCTGCATTTCCACGTCCCGTGCCTACCCTGACCGGCAGCGCAGTCTTTCTTACAAGCGGAGGACGAGTCTGAAAAGAAGCCATCCATCTGTGATTTTCACTTTTCATTTATTTCTTTTCACGCGGCTCTTTCAGCGCCACTTCTCACTCAGCCATGCACTCCCAGTGGGTCTGAAGCAAAGAGAGGCGGAGGGGAGTTTTCATGTGATAAGTATCCGTGGTGATGGAGAGCCTCCGTGTTGGTCCACGAGCCTCCTTCGGTGTGAGCTGATGAAAGCCGGAGGTCTGTGGAACGCTGCTTCAGCTCTGGAGGTACGGCCAGCACCTCCAGGCTGGGGCGGTGCTAATTCAGGTTAGCCTAGCTTAGGTTAGGTTAACTTAGCTTATCTTTGCTCAGGTTAGGTTATCTTAGTCTAGCTTAGCTTTGGTTTGGTGAAGTTAGGTTAGGTTAGTTTGGGTTAGGTTGCTTAGCTTAGGTTGGGTTAGGTTAGGATAGATTTGGTTGGGTTGGGTTGGATGAGGTTAGATTGGATTAGGTCAGGTTAGCTTAGCCTAGCTTAGCTGGGTATGGTTGGGTTAAGTTAGATTAGGTTAGGTTGGGTGAGGCTAGGTTGGGTTTCGTTAGCTTTGCTTAGCTTAGCCTAGCTTAGGTTAGGTTAGGTTGGGTTGTGTTGTGTTGGGTTGGGTTGGGTGAGGTTAGGTTGGGTTAGGTTAGCTTGGGTTGGGTGAGGCTAGGTTGGGTTAGGTTAGCTTAGCTTAGGTAGGGTTGGGTGAGGTTTAGTTAGGTTAGGTCAGGTTAGGCTAGGTTAGGTTAGGTTAGGTTAGGTTAGCTTAGCTTAGGTTGGAGGTTGGAGTAAATTAAGTTGGGTTCGCTTAAGTTAGGTAAGGTTGGGTTAGGCTGGGTTAGTTTAGAATAGAAATAAATTAGTTTTGGATGGGTTGGATTGGTTTGGGCTACATTTGTTCAGGTCAGGTTTGGTTGAGTTGGCTTAAGATAGGTTTGGTTGGGTTGGGTTAACTTAAGTTAGCTTGGTAATGCTTGGGTTTGGTTGGGTTGGGTTGAGTCAGGTTCGGTTGAGTTAGGTTAGGCTGGTTTGGGTAGGTGAGATTAGCTTAGGTTAGATGGTGTGAGGTTGTGTATGCTTAGGGTGGTTTGGGTTAGTTTAGGTTATGGTATTGTTGAAGATGAGTCGAGGTGAGCGGGCTGTCCTGGGTGGGCTGTGTGGGCGGCTGTCAGTGGACGTGGCTCGGCAGCCTCCTGACTCCCAGTCTTCTCTGATGACTCGCTGCCGTTCAAAGAGGCTCCTCACAAGCTGCCGGGAAAAACTTCACTTTGGGGTCTCGGATCGACTACCTTCTAAGTTCCCCGCTGACGAGCGCGGTGTCAATCATGGCGACGACCATGACTGTCTCATATGCTTCTCATGCTTGAGTATAATTAGAATTCCTCTCTGCTAGCATCCCGGCGGAGGGTATGAAGAGGCTAACTCATTTGTTTGTTTGCCAATACTGCATTCATTATTTTAGCTTCATGAATAATCCATCTGACGCTGACAGACGCCCCAGCCTAGCTGGGAGTGGCTGGCTGGAGGCAGAGGAGAGGCAGGCCTGGCCGGGCAGCAGGGGACAAAACAGGGGGAGCTGGTACCTCCATCCGTCCATCCATCCATCCATCCATCCATCCATCCATCCATCCATCCATCCATCCATCCATCCATCCATTCATCCATCCATCCATCCATCCATCTGCAGCAAGACGTATGGATCATATTCATAAGTTTAGCTTTTGTTTTACTGTTATTTTATCTTTTCAGTTTCTATTTTTCTGTGAAAAAATAGCTCTGCTTTTAAATACATGGACTGACCTTACCCCCCCCGTCTCCCAAGCCCTTTTGTTTCAATGGAACGACCCATTGCTTTTGGAGCTTCCTGGTTAGATGGAGGGTGAACGGGTGAGCAGCGTTGGTGGGGATGGGTGGAAACCATCTTCTCCTCCTCCTCCTCCGTTCCACCTCTGTGCCGCCTTTTTAATCCGATGATTATGTTCGTAATCTAAAAGCTAATTCCTCCCCGGGCTCCGGTCTTCATGGGGACGGCCTTGTTGCCGCGCCCTGGGAATTCGGCAGCTAATTGCAATCCCCCCATGCCCGGAGCCGCCATCACCGGCGTCAGGATTCATCATTTTCTCCGGACTCTTTTCGTTCGGCGCTTTGGCTTTCTGCCGTTCAGAATCGGCAGCTGCCAGCGGGAGGGTGCAGTCCAAGCAAACGCCTTCCCTCCCCGTCTCCTGTCACGATAGGTCAAGAGTGAGCATGTGGAAGCCTATTCTGAGAAACGCTGTAGCAAAGTCCTATTCTGAGACTCTCCGGTTCGGGCCAGAAGCCTCCTGCATCCTCTGCTGCCCTGACACGTCTGCCAGAAGGTCACCGCAGTGCTCAGCCTCCTCGAGGAAAAACCGCCGCAGTTTTGATATCTGCTCTGCGATGCCGGGGTTATTACCGAGTGGGCAGGAGGCAGAATCATTATTGATCCGACGGAGCCGCTGAAACGAAGGCCCGAGTGCTACATCGGGATTGATTTTGGAGACGGGCTGTTAAAGTGAGAGCGGACTTTTGATCTGGGATCATTGGCTCCAGAAGCACTCTTCTCTTGGTAAATTGGGGGAAAGTCTCGAAGATTCAGATCCGTGTTTGTTAACAGCGCCTTGAACCCTGACAGCTCACACACATAACTCTGCACAGATTCATATCATTGATGGGTAACTGATGGGAATCAAGAAGTCGCATCATTACCATGCATTTAAATCACAGCTATTCAAATGTAACCCACGGCGGCATGGCAATGCAGGGGTTAGCCCAGCCCCCTCACAGCCAGAAGGTCCCTGGTTGGATTCCCCACAGCGGGCCTTCATGTGTGGAGTCTCCACGTTCACACCGGGTTCCTCCCGCAGTCCAAGAACGTGCAGGAGCTTCACCAGAGACCCGACGTTGTCTCCATAGGTGAGCGGACGAGAGGCTGAACGGTTGGATGTCGGTCCAGGGTGAACCCGCCTCTTGTGCGATTACGGCTGGAATAGGCTCCGCCCCCGCGGCCCTGACCGCAGGATGTGCGGTATTGAATATGAATGACCGCATGAGTGACTGAACGAATGAATGCTGTTGAAAGGATCCTTCTTCATGGCCAAACCGGGCCACCTCCAGAGCTGGATCTTTGAAATAATGTAAGGAGAACAATGAAAGGCGGCAAAGGTTCCTGCTCTGAGTGCGACCGTATTTCATCAGTTCAAGCGCAGTGGGACGTCTCCCTCTGCAGCAGGAAGCTGATCTTTAAAACACCTGGTGAATTTACGGAGCCACGGAGACATTTGGCATCCGACAAATGCAACCCGAGGCTGCCATCCACTCCTGTTTAGCTGCTGCTTTGGGGAAAACCGTACGATAATATTCTCCCTCTGTGCTTCTGGGGATTCGCGTGCGCCACGGGTGAAACATGGCATCTATCAAAGCAAGTAAAAATAATGTTAAGCTATAAATTGCAAGATGACTGACCATGCTGCTGTCTCTCTGTGGCCTGCAGGGGGCGCTGGTCACGGCCTGTGCAGACGACACACTACATTTGTGGAATCTCCGCCAGAGAAGGCCAGCTGTCCTGCACTCACTCAAATTCAACAGAGAGAGGTAAGGCTCCCACACATGCTACCTCTAACACACTGGTTCAGGGTGAGCCTGCTTTGCGGGGCGCAGGGGAAAGGAAGCCAAAGGATATTTCATCGGCTGTCAACATCAGGGCTTCCCGTAAGGCGGCGTGATACGAATACATCTGTAACACAGATGTATGGGTTTTCACAAGGACATTGTGTGTTTTCCCAGAAGCCCTGCTTCATAAAAGAGTGGGTGGAGTGCAGGCGGGATGGGCTCCAGGGTGCCATCGCATTTGCGTGATTGTGCAGGAATCTAGGATGTTAGTGTTGTAGGTGGTCCAATAAAAGCACATCTGAGGGGGTTTATGCTACATGCCTTCCCTGCAGGTTAGCTTCAATGCTGGCTGAACGAATCACAAAACCAAACTGGCACAAGAAATCCCAGGAATCCTCTCACACGATGGCCACGGGTGGACCAGGTTTCGGTCACATCAAGGTCACATTATTATGTTTGGGTCACGATCGGCATCTTCTCATGGCCCGGCTGTAGGTGGACAAACGTCCTCCAATGCCAAAGGCTCGGAATGTGTTCATCACACATTTTCCCCACCCATCACGCCGTCTGTTTCGCAGCAAACATGGAAACGGAGCGTGAACTGGAATGTTTAAGGACTGCATCAGTGACATAGACGGCGGGCAAAGAGGCTGTGGATGCGACCAGCATGATCGTTGGCATCTGGCTGCTTTGCTGTCCATGTGACAGATATCTAATGGAAGGACCGTGAGTGGCACTCTTTCATTCGGACGGCTCGTTTGGAGGCTCCAGATTCAGAAGCATTGGAACCTCCAACCCCCTTCCCACCACCACCACCACAAGGACCCGCTCAATTAGCTGAGTCTGGAACTCGGTGGAGCAGAAAGTTGAGAAGACAAGAGCGTCTCCTGTTTCCTGCCTCTGCCATTGATTATCCTCATCCTGTCAGATGAACTTGTGAAAAAGGAACCGCAGGTGGAGGCTCTGGCTTCCATTTAAGTTTGCAACCTCTGCTCTGTTAATCACAGCGTCTCAGTGCACACAAAGCACATCCTCCCAGTGAGGGAGTATCTTCGGTAAATCCATCTCCCTCGGAGCCACGTGACCTCGGCCCCTCTGCTCACAGGAGCTGCTTCTTATGGAGGTCGAATCGAACAACGGGCGTTGCGCAGACGGAGATGTTGTGAGTTCATGGTCGGGTTCCCAATGGCCCCTGTCAGCGTCCTCCTCTGACGAGTTTGCCTGGAGACTGGGGGAAGACCCCAGTTGTCCAGGTAGTCACGTTCCCAGAAGCTTATTGCAATGTTTCCGGATCATCTTGCACGAAGACACGCCGTGACCGCCCTCCACTAAATACAGAAGATAGAGTTGGATCAGAACGGCGTGAACTTCTGGACTACAGAACCGGCGCCTGATTCTCACCTCTGAGAAGACATGGAGGGAAACGTTCATTCGGAAGGAAAGTCGAAGGAGTCCAACGTTTGGACTCTTCTCCCTTCTTCTGGAGGTCTGACAGTGCTCGGCCGTCTGGGAAAAAAAAGGACATGTCTGCTGAATGCAGGGCTGCCGGTGTGAAACAGAGGTACTGTCCTCCTCACCGGCCCCTTGACGTCACACCTCCTCACCTCCTCCTCTGACCAATGGAGAGGGAGCTCTCTCTGCAGTCTGTGGGGAGAGAAACTGCTTGGCTCCTTACTTTTTTCCAGCAGAGACAGCTCAATCTCTGCTTTCAATCATGAAAATTTAATGGCAAACAATGGCCTCTGCATGCTGATGCCGGGCTTCGGAAACAATTTCCTCCCTGGGTGCGGGTGAACCTCTAAACATAGAGGGTGACTCATTTTATTAGGGACTTCGGCTCGGGAAGTTACAAGGACGTTTGTTTTCTGCGCCTCGGCAGCGGGTGGATCAGTCCGCAGGTTGCGAAAATACCTGGAGGACACGTTTAAGTCCATTTTTCAAGCGAGCTCGGTGCTGTCAGGGGGCCGGAGGTACCACTCGGTGTGCTCGCCGGTTGTTTTTGCACTCAGGTATTTGTGCCTGTGGGTTGGCCGACCCTGTGGATTGTTCCAGGTAGACGCCACGATCATGCTCGGAGGAAGATGTCCCTTTGTCCGGTCCGGTCCGGCACTCCGCGCAGCACATCGATCAATGCGCCTGGGCCCTGGGCAGCCGCTGGACAGGATTCCAGGCGACCACCAGGAGCTCAAGCTCTGCTCAACCACACTCTAGCAGGCCAGCAGGAGCTCGGGGACTGAAGCGGGAACATCCTATTCCAGGAGGACCACTCTGACCATCCCTTGTTAAAAGCCCACCGGTACATGTTAGGAGGTAGGCTGAGAAGCCCGGTGTTTCGGAAGTTCCACTGTCCTGTTGATGTGGGCTGGCTGAGATGTGGCACCTTCTGTGAAGCCAAGAAACCCATTCCTCCACGCGGTCCTCGTTCATCCGCAGACGCGATGCATGAAGAATTCACCTGCTCACAGCGCTCGTCCCGGCGCGTCAGGCTTTTCTCTTTCCTGTATGAAAGCAGGATGTGGAGAAAGAGGAGACCTTGGACGGCGGCGTAGGTGAAAAGATGCGCTCACAATACAAGTCTAACGAGGTGTCAGAAAAATGAATCACTGCATTGACGTGCATTCCTATTCAGCCCAACACGCCTCCTCACCAAAATAAAATATGGATATTTATATAGATATTTTCTTTTTGCTGAAGAGCAGTGATAGCGGGAGTGGGTAATGTATTCTGTAAACCTGCATTCCTGCAGCTAAAAGCTGAGCCGCGTGCGCCTTCGACCCGGGCAGCTGGACCTCAGTTGGAAAGCGGGCGTCCTTCCAGTCCGTAGGTTGTCGGTTTGATTCCTGCCTCCTCCTGTCCTGTTGCGGGACACCGAGCCCCCTCTTACTCCAAATGGCCCGGCCGGCCTCTCGCTCTGCAGCCATCGCCGTGTGAGCGGGCGAACAGGTTCTGGCGTGGAGCAGCACTCTGAAGAAGGTTACGTAAGCGGAGACCATGTACTGATGTTGTACTCGACAGTGAATCTCGATATAACTTCCATTTTCAGCAGGTCTGGTTTGCTCCGGGCGGCCAGGTGCTTTCAGCAAAGGCTTGATTGCTGTGTTTGAAAACATGATCTGAACCACCCTTTACAGGATGCATTATTCATGTGCTCGGAGAGGAGAGGGTTCAGGGCAAGGCTTGAGTCCTCGGGCGGTCGGAGCTCCCGCCTCCCGTTCCACGCTTGGAGACCCGTGGAGAAGGTGTGATCTCTCCTGCGGCCTCAGAGGCCAGACCCCCAGGAGATGAACCGGTCCGGACCGACAGGCCGTCCGTTCTCCGGCTCCCGTACATGTTGAGACACAAAGTCTCCTGGAAGTCCGTTCAGAAGGGAAGACAACCGTTGCTTTTCTTGCTATCCGCAGCCCAATAACCGCAGCCCGGTTCATTTCCGGACAGGGGCTCACAAGAGCCCATCGATTGCTCCCGGATCTATTTTTAAAAGGTTGTCGAATCCATCCGCACAGAGCTTCTGCTGAAAGACACTGAGCTCAGGGTCTGCAGGAGGTCCCTGGCCGGTAGGTGTCTTCAGACCGGTCCCGCTTGCGTGCTTGATAGCAGGTGTGTACGGGGTGAGTGAGGAGGTCGGAGGCGTGGGGAGCACGCAGGCTGCGGCGCCCAGCTCAAAGGGTGGGTCCCATTTACTCGCAAAAGCTAATTAACCAAATTATGTGGTGGGTGTGATTCATGCGATCGTGGAAAAGTGTGCGAATGCTCTTTGTAGATTGCAGCCGTAATTCAAAATGTTGCCGTAGGCTCTCCCGCCGCCGCGGAAGGTGGGAGGCTGGAGGGCGGCGCCCTGCCCGTCACCTCCAAGGCTCTCCCGGCAGAACCAGAGATGTTCTGCTGGCTCCGCCGGTCCTTCCGGGGCTGAAGACAAGCATTGCCATTGCTGTTGTGTCCAGTGAGACACGTGGATTCCAATCTTGCAGGCATGTGTGTGTATGTGTGTGTGTGTGAGTGTGTGTGCGTGCGTGTGTGAGTGAGTGTGTGTGTGTGTGTGAGTGAGTGTGTGTGCGTGTGTGAGTGTTTGTGTTTGTGTGTGTGAGTGTGTGTGTGTGTGCGTCTCATCCCGAACAATTTCCACGAACTTCATCAGTGTTTCCTCGCAGCCGCCGCTGCGTTGATCTCCTGCCCTCCCACCCCTCAGATGAAAGCATCAGGTAATGATATCCGAATCGAATCAAACAGAAGATAATCCCCTCTCTGTTGGCGGAGTCACTTTAAAGTCCCTTCAGCTCGTCCTACTTTGCTGCTCCACCAGGTGTTTTTAATGTTTGATGCGAAGCACGTTGGTCCGAGTGGACCTGCTGACTTACCTGGACGGTCCCTGCCTGTCTGATTCTTCCAATGATTTCAGCTGGAATGGCATCCAAACGTGCATCTGGTGGTTATCTAACGGCGCTCCGCTCTACAACCTGCATGACTTTGATGTCAGCGAGGTCGGGCCGACGTCACCTCCGCGTTTGTTTCGTCCAAACACAGGCTATATCTGCGGCAGTGACTCACGCCCCCCGGGGTGATGCGCACACCATGATTGCTCAGTAAGATCTTTTGAGAAGAACGCTCCACCTGTCTGCTCTTGTGGTGCAGCGGTGAGAGCTGTGACGTGGCAGAGCAGTGAATCATGTTCTTGGATAAATGGAGGACAGGGGCTTGGTGAATCATCCACCGGAGGCAGCCCGTTTAGCTCCGTGTCTTTAGGCTAAACCTCTGGCAATTAGTTAATCAGCATACCCCCCCTCCACCCCCCCTCCCCCCACCCCCCCTGAAGAAAGCGGAATAAGGCATGAGTCACCGCAAGCTGTGGGCTGCATTGTTTCGTGGCAGCTGTCCATCAGGAGAAGTGCTCCTGTCTCCTGCTGTCTCCTGCTGGAGAACGGTCCTACATCAGCCATTAAATACTCTGAAAACAATTATTTATCATCCAATTTTTTTCTGGGGGCGGCGTGGTTCAGGAGGCAGAGCCATCGTCCTTGGAACCCAACCTTCCTGTTGGATTCCCGGCTCCTCCTGCTGCATACAATTGTTGTTGAGTAACACACTGAAACCCTCACTGCTCCCCTGGCGCTGCGAGACGGCATCCACTGCTCATCGTTCATCTATGATGAATTTCCCCATGAGGGATTAATAAAGTATACATTATTATTATCACTATCATTATTTTATCCAATTAGTTTCCATCTTCAAGGTTCTTGGGGAAAACAAGCTCAAATGCAGTTGAAGAGAATCCTGTCAGTTAATAATAGGTGGTGGTTGTACCTGGCTATCACTGACAGGCACTCCCAGACAACTCTGAAAAATACATATTATTTCAATTGAAAATGGGAGGTAATCATCCAAAGGTTGTCTAAACATGAACCACCTGGACCAGGAGGGCTGAGGGATAAGTTCAGGAGGGAACAGAGAGGGTGGCTTTAGGAATCCGTCCGGACGCCTGATGGAGACTTAAATTAAAAATGAGTCCTGACTGAGACCAAGGCTGCATGAAGGCCGAGTCTCACCGGCTCGGGAGTAACTCTGTGTTTGCTGGATGATGGGAGCTGAGCTCAGATGCTTTTAATCCACCAGACAGGAAGATCACGTGCCTCGTCACACTCTTCGGAAGTCTTATTTTCAGAAACCTAAAGAAATCTCACTCCATAGAAGGAATCCACTGAGCATCTTCAGGATGGTCTCCAGGTGGTCCAGGTTTGGAGAAGGCATTCACCGGTTTGTTGATTTCAGCGAGAAGCAGAGGAGGACACGTCTCCACGGAGCCGAACGTCCTGTCCCTTAGATGTGCAGACGTCCGAGGAGAACCCCCATCTCCATGTATTCCAATGTTCTCTTCCTCTTGTTCCTCTGCCTCTGCAGGATCACGTTCTGCCACCTCCCCTTCCAGAGCAAATGGCTGTACGTGGGGACGGAGCGCGGGAACACACACATCGTCAACATCGAGTCCTTCATCCTGTCCGGATACGTCATCATGTGGAACAAGGCCATCGAACTGTGAGTCTGTCTTCGTCTGGATGCTACATGCTACATGCTATCTGCTGAGTACATCCGTGTGCTAATGTGCGACCAAAACAATGCAACATCTGGAGCTCACAAGCATTACGCATGGGTAGATTTTGAGCAGGTCTGTGAGCGGGAGGTGGTTCTTCTACATCTAATGGTGGTTGCCCTTCCACATGAAGAGCAGTGTTTGTTTGCATCTCAGCCAGCAGAGCGGGCCCTCCTCCGGGCAGAAGGTTGCTCCTGATGGTCTGGCTGAGGGTGTGTGAGGGAACGGGTGGATGGGGTGCAGTGAAGAGAGCTTTGAGAGCCATGATAGAGCTCCATCCGTCGAGAACATTTACATTCATCATTCATCAAAGCGGTTCCCCCTCTATATTTCCCAACCCGGTTTGAAGACCAGACACAGAGGAGCTCAAGGCTCTCTGAGGGCGGGAAGATCTAAGAGCTGCAGACGTGCGTTCATCTCAGCTCTGTAGGTGCTTAAATGACCTTTGATGAGTTCTTAAAGCTCAGACGCCTGCCTCTGATGCCAGTCCTGCCGTGAAGTAGCCGGGCGGAGCCAGGGTCAGAACCTCCCCGGAGCCAGGGTTAGAACCTCCCCGGAGCCAGGGTCAGAACCTCCCCGGAGCCAGGGTCAGAACCTCCCCGGAGCCAGGGTTAGAACCTCTGCGGAGCCAAGGTTAGAACCTCCGCGAAGCCAGAATTAGAACCTCCGGGGAGCCAGGGTTAGAACCTCTGGGGAGCCAGAATTAGAACCTCCGGGGAGCCAGGGTTAGAACCTCTGGAGAGCCAGGGTCAGAGCCTCATTGGAGCCAGGGTTAGAACCTCCACGGAGCCAGGGTCAGAGCCTCCTTGGAGCCAGGGTTAGAACCTCCACGGAGCCAGGGTTAGAGCCTCCTTGGAGCAAGGGTTAGAGCCAGAAGGTCTCCGGGCGGCTTCCAGTCAGGGGCCCCTCTGAGCGGAGTCTCGAGAGGGGATGACGTGCATGAGAGGGCGAACGGCTGCGTGTCTGGAGACGACCAGTCCAGGGCGAGCCCCGCCTCCAGGCCAAACAGGGTCGGGATGGGCTCCACCTCGCGTAGGTAGCGGTCCAAGCAGCCTTTTGGTTGTGTGAAGGAGGCTGTGACTCTGTTGGGCAGAAGGCTTCATTAACGCGTCGACACACAGCGTTTATCAACTGAATGATGACAAAAAAAAAAGCTCCCTCCTCCCGTCCTCCGCATCTTCTCCCTCCTGGTTCCTTCCACCTACACCAGCTTCCTGCCGTCACCCTGACAAGTCCCCTGCTGCAGTGGCAGTCACAAGTCACTTACGTACCAAAACCGTCTTGTCGCGCTGTGACAGGCCGAACTTTGTCGAGAAGTCGTAACACCAATGAGTGTGTGCGAGAGTGTGCGATTGTGTGCGAGTTTGTGTGTGCGCGTGGGGGAGGCCTGCGTGCCAATCACGGCAGAGAAGGCTGGGAGGTGTTTGGGAATCAACAGACACGACTTTGTTTCTCTCCGTACCACATGTCTGAACATCTGCGGCCTCGCAAAGAGGCTGAAAGCTGTGAAGGTTCTTAGTCACTCCTGATCGCTGCGCCGGCGCCGATGGTGGCTCAGTGGATGAAGAACGCACACATTAGCAGCTTCCGGGCGAAACCCTTCTTAGAAGTGTCAAGCTCCGATTCCGTTCCGGGAAGTAGCCTCATCCAGGGGACCTTGTAGCTTAGCCTTCTCATAGGACGCACCTTCAGCTCCACGCTCCACGTCAAACCGCCGAAGAAGAGGAGGAAGACAACACTGACACCATGGAGGTGAAGCTGCCACAGTGTTCATGGAATAATAACCATGGACCATCAGATGATTGGAGTTTCTATCTTCTCCCTGCGCCGAAGTACCCTGTCGGCCATCAGCTAAGTCCACACTTATCCTGGTCAAAATATAGATGTTCCTCTGCGAGCCACGGGAACCCCTCTTCTGTCCTACTGTGCCTCACAGGGTTTTTTCCCAAGAAAACATCTGAGCAGAGATCAGGAGAGGTTTTAAAAATGGAGGTCGGCAGTCTTCAAGAAGTATCTGGTCGTGGACGTGGCTCACGAGCTCCACCAATCATCAAGCACCTATGAGTTCTCTGGAACCATAAAAAGACCCTGCCTGGAAGTAGGAGCTGAGACGGTTCTAGGAGCTGAGATCCACGAACCCTGGTTCCTCTGCTGTCCCAGTGCACTGAGAACTGCCCTCGTTCCTACAAAGGCTGGAGGAGCTGCAGAAGGTTCCTCCAGCGTGATCTTACGTCCATACAGAACCAGGCAGGAGCGACTGAGCAGACCGTGCTGATCGTGCAACGACAACCAGGCGCATGGAGATTAGGGGCCATAGGTTCCTTCTCCATACTCCATCACACACCCGGAGTGTGGGTGTGAAGCCAGCATGGCAGCCCGGCTCACAGGTGTCTTCACCTGGAACCCGTGAGAAGTGTACGGTCGGGTCAGCCTGCGCATCACCGAGACGACTGCACACGCACACCCAGTCCATCGTCACTTCACTATATTGCCTCTTGCGTCGGAGAGCGGGTCCCGGGGGGGGTGAAGGCCTGCAGCCATGGCAACCGCTGATTCACCGGAGTGATTACATGTGTTATCTCCGCAGCCCCGCCTGCATGTTGTTGTGTTTTATGCCTGGCATTATGTGCTTTACGGCTCTCCGATGAGCAGCGTAAAATGCCCGGCCGATTCCGCGCCTGATGTACGGGGCGGCCGGCGAAGGACTGCTCCTTGGGGAAACCCTCCTCCAACTGTACCGCTTAATTGGCGTAAAATTCCGAGGCGGTAAAAACCTCACCGTTTTTTCGGGACACAAGGTCGTTCTGCTCCGACGACGGCGGGTCTTATGTGGAGTTCGGCCTCGGCGGCTGAGAAAGTGTTTTTACGGGTTGACTGAGTCAGTCCAGAACACCGCGGGGTTCGACTGTTTGTATGGGCGGTGTGAAGGCCTCCCTTCATTCACAGAGCATCGCTTTCATCACACAAAGGCAAAGATCTGCCTGTTATTACTTCTCTCTCCGCTGAAATTCAATAACCGTGAAAAAAGCTTCTCAACTCTGGAACCGAACAGAAGTCCCTGGTGCAGTGCAGCTGTGCGGTGGACGGCCAGAGAGACCTGTCGGACAGAGCAGCACCATGCACTATGAGCAAAGGTCTTCTCCTAGCCTGAGGACATCTGGAGGTCCTGACAGCCCACAACCAGCAGCAAGGAGGAGATCTGTGCTAGCAAAGTCTAGGCCATGTTGCTGAAGCTGGAGTGTTGTTCAGGGAGGGGCTGCCTGAGGAGGAGGTGGAAGATCTTATGACCAAACAAGATCACAAAGGAGGCGACCAAATGGAAATGCATCATCTCAGAGTTCAAGATGCCTTCGGACATCTTCTCTGAGTGAAGCCATCGACTCGCGGACCTGGAAGAAGAAGTCGTTGTAGGACCGTTACCTCCTGGTAACTCAGGAGGTAACTCAACTCCCGCCATTTCAGGAGTTGGCAGATGAGCAGCAGGTGTAAAAGCACCTTTTGCCGGCTGGTGTCCCAGCAGGTTCCACAGAGGACAATGGACCATCAAACATCTGGGTTGGAATGTACACAACAGCGTCCTGTTGGAGTGTGTTGTCCACTTGAGTGTAGATGCACCGTGGCTGTTAGCGGCGTGGCTCACAGCGGTGTGGCTGTTAGCGGCGTGGCTCTTAGCGGTGTGACTCTGAGCTGCGTGGCTCTGAGCGGCGTTGCTCTTAGCGTCGTGCGGCTACAGCAGCCAGATTAGCTGTGAGCGTCCGTTCACTGCAAGGGGGTGTTTGTTCAAACCTCGCACTTGTAGCTCCTCTCTGCTTTGTAAGAAACACGCTTACGTTTCTTGCTTTTGTTTATCGGCCTGCAACAGCAGCTTACCAGGCTTTCACCATGTTATCCACGCCGTGCAGGAGCTTCCCAGGAGTCCTCATGTCTGAGGAAGGAGGGCCAGAATTTTTCTTCTGTTGGTGAGGACGTCAGCGTCCGGCTAGCATCTTTTGAGCATAAGAATGTAGGCTAACTGTGTCTAATTAGCTTTAGCATTGATTCGTGATCTTCACTCAGGACCAAAGGTCTGCGCCGCAATCAAACCCCACCGATGAAAGAACCCCACGTAGAAGCTTGGAGCCCTGGATGGTGGTGGAGCACATGAAGCAGCTCAGATACAAGATGCTCAGCTGTTCCACTTGTGAGTTAAAGCTACCGATCCATTTTATTCCCGACCCGGTTTGTGGGAGAGATGGATCACCGTGGCTTTGGGTGAAGGCCAGTGTTCTCCGGGGCCAGAATCCTGCTGATGGATGAGCTGTCCTTTCACACCAGACCTGCTGAACTTTGCTGACATTCTCTTTGCAGGATCACGGACCGTGCACTCGCTGGAGCAATCAGCCAAATTAGCTTCTAATCAAAGCGCACGCCGTTGTGATTCAACACGCTCCGTGTTCAAGTCTTTTAAAAACATCATTTACAGAAATGTGTCCTTACAGAAGTTTCCTTCCTGACCCCTGCATGACATGTTCTTTCATGACAGAGAAGAAGGCCTTGGACTGACTCCTCCATCTTCATCTGTTGGAAATGTGCATGTGATGTCTCTGGACCTGATTTCTCTGAATCTGCCACTTCCATCATACTTATTGCACAGTGCTGGCGGTGCTTCTGCCTCGCAGCCAGGAGGTCCCGGGTTGGATTCCCACAACTTTTCTCCCTGTGTGGAGTCTCCATGTTCTCTCCAGGTTCCTCCGGCAGTCCAAACACATGCGGGAGACCCTACATGGTCCAGAATGGTTGTGTGTGTGTGATGGGCCAGTAGTCATACGTCTCCACGGGAGGCGTGAATGAGCGACTGGATGGTTGTTTTGAGGCTCCGCCCTCCCGCACACGTTCATCAGGGATGAATATCATTCTTGACATTTTCTCATCTGACTCCCGAGTGAATCCAGTTCCATCAATGCCAAACAAGCCGCTCGCCTGCAGGGCATTTCTAAGATTCTTTGTCCGTCTGTGAAGCCTCGCGGTGTCTGTGAAGAACCCGAGCGTGGGTCGGTTCACGTCCAAATACCATGATGAAGAATGGTTCACGATAATATTAGGTCTAATATTAACAAAATGTTACTCTCGGTCCTCAAATCAGTCACATGACATGATTCTTTCTCTCTACGGACCAACGGTAGCATCAGACGTGAAATACTCCATGTGGCCTCAGCGCTTCATCATCACCTTTCAAATGACAAGAATATTGAAAAAGAATAATAGATAGGTAATAATAATCATAATGATAATAATCATAATTCTCTGTCTTGACGGGGTGTCCGTTTAAAAGCCATTAATTCACCAGTTCATTTATTGGAAACCTATTCGTCGTCAAATGGCTAAAAATATAAACGTAAATGGAGGCTCCATTGTGACGGGTCTGCCCCGGACCTGGATCTGCTGCTCCTCTGGAGGCCGGGCTTCAGCACCATATCTGCATTTGTGAAGCGTCTCTAAAACTCACGCACTCGCGCACAGACGGCGTTGCGCTGGTCTTCCTCCACTGAGCTGCCAGTGAAGGTCAGGCTTCTGAGGCGTGATGTCCAGGTCTTCAGATGTCTTGCCTGTCTTGAGTTCAAGCTGAGACCTGTCCTTCACCTCTTTTCTCCTTTCAGATCAACCAAAACTCACCCGGGACCCGTAGTCCATCTGAGCGACAGCCCCAAAGACGAAGGCAAGGTGAGCGGGCGGATAAAGGGATCTCCTCCTCCTCCCGGTCCTCCCGGGGGAAAGCCAGGTGTATTGATCTTCTCCTCTGGGTGAAACCGGACTTGACAAGCTGTGAGGACAGAAAAGGGAGATGGAAGCTCTCAGCTGCTGCGCGGAAACACATGCATTCGAGAACATTGGTCTAATCATGACTTGAAGGAACCTCGGAGAACACAAAGCCAGTGGCGAAGAGCCTGCATTGTCCAGACGTGTGGATGAGAGGGTGAACGCCTCTCGTCCAATCAGAGAGCAGGATTACTGCTGCAGATAGATGGATAGATGGATAGATAGATGGATGGATGGATGGATGGATGGATGGATGGATGGATGGATGGATGGATGGATGGATGGATGGATGGATGGATGGATGGATGAATGGATGGATGGATGGATAGCCAGACAAAAGCAATGTACAGAAAGAAGGAGTAGCTGTCTGCTGGGAAAACCCGTCCCGCTGATTCGCCCAGTTTCAGTCCATGTGATGTGAACGAGGAGGCTGCACTGGACCCAGCCCGTCGGCGGGTGTGGTGTGGTGGACGAGCACGGGGCGGGTTCTCCGGCTTCAGGTGTGCAACCACCGAGACACACAGACATTGTCTTTGAATGAGCCAGAAATAAGACGAAAAATGAGAATTTTCCCTCCCGGGGAAAAATGGACAGCTCTCATCCTCTGCGTCAAATCTTTATCGACACGAGGACCTGCTCTTTGCACACCTGCAGCCGTTTGGGACCGCGCAAATTATGCAAATCTTCTTCTGATGCAAGCCCTCCCTTCCTCCTTCTTCCTCCTCCTCCTCCTCCGCCTCCTCCTCTTCCTCTTCCTCTTCCTCTTCCTCTTCCTCTTCCTCTTCCTCTTCCTCTTCCTCTTCCTCTTCCTCTTCCTCTTCCTCTTCCTCCTCCTCATTATGCAATCAGAGACGTCAGACCACCTCCCTTCCGAGTGGGAGAGCAGTTTCCTGCGGTCCTCCGTCAACACACCCTGTCTTCTGTGATGCAACTTTGCCCTCCTCGTGCTGTGTGTGTGTGTGTGTGTGTGTTCATGGAGGAGCTTCACGCGTGTGTGCATGGGGAGCTCTGCACTGTGTGTGTGTGTGTGTGTATGTGGTGTGTGTATGTGTATGTATATGTGTGTGTGTGTGTCTTCTGTTATGTTGCATGAATCATTTATCTGACTGTCAGGACATGAAGATGGAGGCTCCGTCTGACAGGAAGAAAGCCAGAAAAAGCCCATGAGATGTCTTCCTCGACGCCCTGATCAGCAGCTGGCTGCATCTGAACTGTGGTTGCATTGGATCTGGGCCCTTATTCATAGCGAGCAGCCCCCCAAAGATCTTTTTTTTGTTTGTCCAAGTAAAGTTTTCACAGCGAGACTGAAAACGTGACCACCCTGCTTTTCCCTGGAGGTGTGTGTGAGCAGCAACGACCGTGGCTCGTCATCCCGCCTTCTCCTTTCTCCGCAGCTCCTCATCGGCTTCGAGAGCGGGACCATCGTACAGTGGGACCTCCGGGGCAAAAGGGCGGACTTCAGAATTTACTACGACGAGGTGAGGTCCAAGTTGCAGGCGGGAGGGAAGAAAAGCCCGGCTACCATCGCGTGTCTGGAATGAGTGTAAGAAGGTTGGAAAGGTGGAGGAGTGAGGGTCAGCAAGACGCACAGGAAAGGTGGAGGAGGTCAGAGCAGCCGGGGTTCTTCTCACTGAGGAGAAGACAGGAGGCAGAGCTGGAGTCAGCAGAGATGAAGATGTGGACGTTCCTCTCTGGGAGTGAGGAGGAGGGAGAGGATCAGGAGGGAGTCCATCAGAGGGACAGCACATGCTAGATGTTCTGGAGATAAAGTCACACTGAGATGGTTTGGATATGGATGGAGAAGGGTAGAAGGATGCTGAGATTGAAGGAGGTCTGGAGGAGGACCAGAGAGGAGGTTCATGGATGGAGGGGAAGAACACCGGAAGTTAGTTGGTGGAGAGGAGACGGTGAGATGGAAGCAGATGACTGGCTGTGGAGACCCTGGAGGGAGCAGCCCAGAGGAGAAATAGCATTTCTATGTATTTAATTCACACATACACACAAACACGCACACACACACACACACACACACACACACACACACACACACACACACACACACACACTCACTCACTCACACTCACTCACACACTCACACACACACACACACACACACACACACACACACTCACTCACTCACTCACTCACACACACACACACACACACACTCACACACTCTGTCTCTCTCTCTCACACACTCTCTCTCACACACACACACACACACACTCTCTCTCCCTCCCCCTCTCTCACACACACACACACACACGCACACACACACACTCTCTCTCTCACACTCTCTCTCTCTCACACACACACACACACACACACACACTCTCTCTCTCTCTCTCTCTCTCTCTCTCTCTCTCTCACACACACACACACACACACACACTCTCTCTCTCTCTCTCTCTCTCTCTTCTCCCTCTCTCCGCCACA
>CAAKHD010007847.1:12661-34122 GCA_901007705.1 Fistularia tabacaria
GTTCCCGAAGGGGCCCGCCTTCGGTCGGCCCCCAGCCCCTGACCCCCCCCCCCCCCCCCCCCCCCCCCCGCCAATTTAATACTGTCAGATTACAACTTCTGACGGTAAATCATTCCTGGCTGTAATCACCGAGTTTGTTTATCCGTGCGACGTGTTCAGTAATTGGATTCATTTAATCGGGGAATTTTTTTGAGTCCAAGACTAACATCGGGAGCGGCGCGCCTTCGTTGGTGACTCTATGCAGGTGGGGTGGGGGGTGGGGGGGTAAATAACAAACTGAGCAGTTCAGTTCCCATCGAAAAGCGCTTAAAGTCGAGGGAGGACCTGAGTTATGAAGTCATAGCAATTTTGTAGGTAAGAAAAAGAGGGATATTTTAATCTTCATGGACATTCCTCTATTTTTCTTTACGGTTTCCAGACAAGAACAGGGTATACTGCCTCATTTTCACGCCCTTTGTAACCGCGGGGCCTTTGAAAGAGGGGCTTGATAAGCATTCAGAGTTATTTATATGATAATTCACCAAAGAAGCAGACACTGCTTTTGAAATGAGATGCCGGTTGTGGGTTTTTTTTTTTTTTTTGCGCGTGTGTTTTGAAATTGGACTTGCGGGGGATATTCTTAAATACCGACGGTTGGTATCCGAGGGAAGACACTACGAACATGCGTCTTCTTGTTCCTCGTCTTTCTCCTTCTGATAACGGCTTTCTAAGACCCTGAGCATTACGCCCGAACGCACAAAGTGTTGGAGTGGGAACTTCGGTGACTTAATCTCGAACGACTCGCGATATAACTTATTCATCTTCCGGGACCTTTTCCTTTCCCGCGTTTGCGAGTTCCATCTCGGCCTGCGCGGATTCCAAAAACACCATCAGGCTAATTAAAGACTCCTAAAACGTCCAGTATGCCGGAGTCTGGCCGGTTGTGCGTCTCTATTTGTGGCTCGGTGATTGATTGGCAGTCGGTCCCCGGTTGAATCCAGCTTCTCGCCCAGCACCAGCTGGGATTGGCTGCCGCGCGGCGGGTAAGTGGCGTTCATAATCAATGATTGAATGTGTCACGGTTGCCAAAATACATTTCAGACACACCGCAAATAACGGCGGTTGTGTTCTACTTTCATTTCTTCCAAATGTTTTTCAAAACCGTCTGTGCTCTCGCCCACCGGAGCCAATGAGATCATCTCTCTCATCGGAGAGACCGGAGGGACCGCCGAAAAGCGGAGCTGCTTTTATCACAGCTTCGGAATAATGTTGGCGTTTTAACGGACTGTATTAACCTGTCAGGAACGCAGGGATTTCTGTTTTTGTGTCAGGCCACGTTTAATTTAGTGGCTGCTGAGATGTAGTTTTCAGCTTCTTTCACTGTTGTTTAATCATATGGTTTGTTGACATCGCGGTATTTACTCTATTTTTCTTTCCGACTGAATGGAAAGCGCCGTCTATTTATACAGGAGGCCGGGGCGGCTCGACGAAAGGGGGGGTTTGAAGTGAAGGTCATGGTCGCACCGTATTGATGTCTTTCTGCCGGCCTGTTGCAATGAACGTCCCTGTTGTGTCGTCAAATAACGAAACCCCGTTTGTCATCTTTGTTTAACTCTTTGCGAACAAAACCATCTCACCGGTGGCGCCGCTGTTACCATCCCGAGCCGGGCTACCTCTGCCGTCGCAACGCCAGACAGTTTGCTCGCTGGAGAGGAGACATAATCCGTCACGAGGGGAAACTGTCCGGGGTGGGAAGAGCGAGCGGGGGGTTTAAAATCACAACTTTTGCTCAGCGGATCTGACTCAGAACGTCGAGAGAGGAAATTTCTGCGCAGCGCCGGGAGTTTATCCAGAATTTACAGGTATTTTGGGGTCGCTCTGCATTTCTTCATGCAATCAGCCGTAAAACCACGTTGCGTCAACACCGCTTTAAAAAGCTTGTACTATTTTATGTGTAGGTCAATATTAAGTGTATCAAACACACGTCAAATTAGATGTCGGCGTTGATTGCAAAGCGTGGGAGATGTGTTGAAATGGCAGCGCCGGCGATCGTGGAGAAACCGAACGCCTCCCACATGATGGAGGGCGTTACAGGCCAGCGGAGACTCGCTACAATCAAAATCGAACACGCCCCGCTCAAGAGTTCGGTTAAATTCTTCATTATTTATACAGTGCGGACGGCAACACCCCTTCGACTCCCCTTTTAGGAAAACAGTTTGTTCATGACACATTTATGCTATTTCATACTTGAAGAAAAGGGGGAAGAACCCCTTTATGAGAGACGGACAAAGAAATCAAACAGGATCCAATTTGGGGAACTGTTGAATCCGAAGGTCATTTATTTTTTTAATTTTTATATTTTAATTTTTTTGTGCATTTAATCCAGAGAGCTGATCCACCAGAGCAACGTGCACTGTTATTTCTTAAATATTTTATATTTAAATCAAGATGAAGGCAATGCTTTCAGCGTTCAGTTTTTAATTTTGTTTTATTCAAATCTCTGTGGGTTACATTGTTTGCCGTTTCGCGTCTCTGTCGTGATGTACAGTAAGAAGTCACAGTTCTGGAATGGCACTGCGGGAGACGGGGAAAAATAAATAATCCCACACATGAATATTCCACAGGACACTGACAATATTTCTTCCAATATTTCTTCCTTTCTGGTCCAGCTGCAGACCAGCATTACGATTCCAATGTTGTTTTTGAATAATTTTCACAGGCAAACCGGGGAGTAGAGCGAAGATAAATATTTATGAAGACATTTGTATAATGTGAATTTGTTACGGCCAAAAAAAAGAAAAAAGAACATCTGAAGAAGAGAGTTAGAAATGGACTTTGTCTTGTTGTTTGTTGTTCTCCGGAGCGAGAGGCTGTGCAAAAAAGAGGCAAAAAAGAAGACTGAGTTTTTCTTTTTCTTTTGTTTTTTCTTTGTTTTTTTTCTTGCCCCTTATTATAGCTGCTTTGGTATCCGATGTTTCACTTTGTTTGATCGGTTACATCTTCCTCGCTGTAAATCTTAAAAAAAGGACATCCTGTCAGACAGGCTATAAATCAATATAAAGGAATCGCTTAAGTGGTTAAGATTGCGGGATAGGAAACGCGACGGCAAAGACTGAATCATCTACATCCAGTCTGCATTTATTTCATCATTCAAACTTTGTAAAACATCACCATTACTTTCTACCATTTATTTTTTTCCTTGAATTAGCACAAGGTGAGAACTCAAAATACAATGTCATGGCGTCCATCGAAAAGGCCCAAAAGTCCAAGACTTGTCATCAGGTCTGTTCCCTGCAGATCGTCATCCGGTTCGAGCATCAGACAACCAAGAATATCTCATTTTTTATTTTATTTTAATATAATAAGATCACATTACTTTATTGATCCCCATAGGAGAAATTCGTTTGTCAAGGCAGCGCGATAACAATAAATCTGAATATAAATATAGATATGATGTACATATATATGTTAATATATACGATGTGTCTGTGTATGGAGAGAGAGAGAGAGAGGGAGAGAGAGAGAGAGTATGTATTTAAATATTCCAAATAAGTATAAAACAGAATATATTTTATCTAATCATCTCATTTTGCTCTCTCACTGACAACATTCCTGTGGATTAGCACTTTAAAGACATTTCCCTCCTTTCTTTGGATTGTTTTTATGATCCAGCAAGTCATTGTTTACCTCAAACTGTGACCTGGAGCCCCAAATTTTTTTTTTTTTTTTCCCCAGTCAAAATAAGACCAGGAGAACTGCATTGAACTACAGATGAGATTTACTACTAGAGGGCGCATCAAACTTTTCCCCACTAAGTTTCCAGAATGTACCGTCGCAGCTTGTTTGTGCAACAGAGAGTTTGAGAAGTTGAAGGTGACACCTGGCAACCGCTTTTAAAATGATGGCTGTTCGCCGTGGGTGAAGGTAACGCAGACAGTGAAGGATGTGGTTCGGTCGGAAGAAAATGCTTCCTGGTGAAAATGATTAACTGAGGGAAACGTTGGCGGCCGGGCGGTGCAGAGGTCTGCACTCTCACCTCGCGGTTCCTGGTTGAATTCCTGCGGCGCACGCGGGGCTTTTCTGTTTGCACCTTCCCTACGTGGCTTCTCTCCGGGTTCTTTGGCTTCCTCCCCAGGCCTCAAACCGTACAGGGGGTAAAAAACAAGGTCTCAAAATAATCCAAAGTTGCGAATGATTGCATGTCTTTTAATGGGGGTTCTGTGATTGACAGGTAGCCAGTCAAGGTTATAGGCTGCCTCTCACCCGATCTCAGTTGGGATTGGCTCCGGTGACCCTCTGTGCAAGATATGCAGTGCAGATAATTAATGAATAAATTACTTTTTTAATGGAAGAGTGAAAAGGGACTTTTCTTTTAATCAAGTTTTTTCACTCATTTTTTTTAATGGAAATCGTTTTCTTACATTTAAACAAATGTCATTAATTTCCGCCACAATATTAAAGAGGGCAAATACCTGATGTGTCACGTTCAACAAGTCATGCCAAAATCCAAATCAGGTGAAATTATGCCTTCATAATGCAGAAACCCTGACAGAAGACATTTGAAAGATTCATATGCACATTTACACAACGTACAACATCATGATTCTATTTAAATTTGACACTGAAGAAGAATTAGTCGGACCTATTTAAAAAATGATCAAAACACAATTCAGGTCAGTATAATTTGTTTAACGTTCCATTTTATGTTGAGGGAAAAGGGCATGAATAATTACCAAGGGCTTTTTCTGCATGATTTTCCAAACAAAGGGCAGGCAGTAATACAATATCAATAAAAATGTCAAACATTTTCGACTTAATGCATGAAGAAAACGTTCAGAACTACAATAATTCTGCTTAACTGTCGTATAAAATGATTGCATCTCGCCGTGTGCGCGGTTTCCTCGATGTGCTCTGCATGGGGAGTCGTTATCATCCTCCCCTCTAATGCTATCACCCCAGGGCTTTCCTGGATTACGTGTGCTTAAAACTGCTCAATGAGCAATTATACTTCAGTTCTACCGGAGGGGGTGGGAACACGAACTGTATCGCCTACTCAATATTCCGACACGTTGACAGCGAAAAATTGAATATTTGCACTGAAATTACAGCTATTGCATCTAAAAATGGCTCCCGCACTTTTTCAGTTTATCCCCCTCCCACTAGAAGTCAAAAGCGAGGACCGCTCTCCGGCGTATGGAAGTACATCAGTGTCCAACTAGTCTTACGATTCATCCTTTTTCATTAATTCCTTCAAACGTGTTCATTTAAGTTAACATATTTCTTCCATTTTTTTTTTTTATATAACCCGCAGGTATGTCCCCCCCCCCCAAAATATATATACGTGAAATTTCTTTTGCTTTCTGCCCTCCAACTCCTCACCGCCGGACGGGCGACGCCAAGGCCCTCCGGAAAATGCAGTGCCGTGTCCAAAGCGCTCCCCTGCTTTTTGTTTTCAGCAAGGCAAGGTCAAAAACCTGCTATTTTTGAAGGCGTGGTGCTCGGCTGCTCCGCTCAGCGTGTACGTTTTCGGCAAAACGGCGAGGGGGACTGATCAGAACATTCGCGCCAGTATTCTGATGATGTTCTCACTGACCGATGACATGGGTGATTTAGCTGTAGCTCCGATGAAATGAATGGATTTTGATCAGCTGTGTCCTTGTTTGCACAATCACAGCTTCTCCAGAATTGGTACAATGATGTCATTGGACGTGCAAAAGAAAAAAAGCAGCTAATTCTAGCTGATATAACCTGGAGGAGGCAGCAAGACGGCCCGCTGCTTAACGCTTCGGCCTCATGGAAAGAAGGTCCTCGGCTCGATCCGGACACGGGAGTGTGTGTGTGTGTGTGCGGGGGGGGGTCTGTGTGGGGTCTCCATGTTGCCTCCGTGGGTTTTTCTCTCACAGTCATAAAAACTTGTGAGGAGACACCAAATTGCCCAGACGTGTGAATGAGAGAGTGAATGGTCGAATGTGTGCCATTGGGCGACTTGTCCTGGGGGAACCCTGCAGCTCATGACCCTGAATGCAGCATAAGCGGTATAGATGGTGAATCAATGAATGCATTACTGGAGGAGGAAAGAGTAGATGTATTCCTATAGGGTGACGGAAATGTATTAGCATTTGAGCTATGTTTATCTCAATGCTAAACTCAAAATGCATCCATTTATTTTCGGCCATATATGAGGTAAATATGTATCTACACTTTTAAATAATGCTCTCCACTTTTTTATACCCTCAGATTTTAAAATATTTTATCTTATTATTAGCATTCTTTTTTTTTATTTATTTTTTTTATCTTGGCGTGTCATTGTCTGTTCTCAGTATGTTATGCTGCTGCTGCCAAATCCTTTCCCAATCCTGGGATCAATAAAGTACATTTAATCTCAAAGCACAACTTTTATTTTAATTCACGATTATTGGTATTGCTCAATAACAGGGCTTGGGTTCGTTTTCAGGAAAAAAACAAAACAAAAAAAACCCAACATTGCAGGTGTATCACCAATCCAAAGTTGGAGAATCCCAACCCAAGAGAACTTCGATTCGGATTTGTGAAGTAAATGTTTTAGACCAACTCTGAGGCGCAGCCCTTCATGCATTCATTCATTGTGTAACAGACAGCGGGAAAGAGGTGAGGTTTGTTCAGGGCCGGTCGCTGGTCGATCACAGGAACGAATCTAGTCGTACAGCCGCTCGCTCTCCGTTTCCCAGCTTTGAATAATTTCCGGATGAAGATATCATTGAGAAACAAATGTGCATTAAAAAGACTCCTGAGACCAGCAGATCCTCCGGTGTGAGCGGCTTTGCTACATGAGAAGCTGACCTGGTTGAAGATCAGGGTACTAGCTGGTGTTAGCGTTCATGCTATTAAATAGGTTGGCTGTTGCCCCAGTTATAAATATCGTCCCAGTAGACTAAATTGTATAATACAGCATCGGCAGTCTTACACATTACCCCGGCAGTGGTTAATAAATTAGCTGTAGTCAAACAAACCAATATCAATAGCTAAATATAAACTACATAACCGTGCACTCAGATCCTTGAAGACCTCCTCCTGCCAAGTGGTTCTGCTACGCGGGCATTGCGCATTTCATAGACTAATACGCTGTACATAATTTCCTCGATGAAGAGCGCGTTTGGCAAGTCGCTTTATCGCAGGGAAAGAGCTGATACCGAATAATTTGAATAAGTGATGTGACTGGAAAATTTTCCAACACGATCATCCGCCACATCGACTTAATGAAGCTTCCCCGGAGACAATATGAACCCGCAACGCAGCCTGGTTTGTTGGTTTTTATTCAACTCCTAGATGTGCAGCAGATGTCTGGTTTATATAAAATATAGCCAAGAAAACGACTGTGAGAATGGAATAAATGTTGCACAATATCATCCGTCTTGACTCAGACTTTTTTTTTCCCGCTACTTTTGTGTGATTTTCGCATCCTTCCAACCAATTTTAGTGAGGATTTAAGAGATACTCAGCCGTCTCTCAATTTAAAGAACGTGTCTGAAAGAGGACATTTTGATCACACTTGAGATTTTTTCTTTTTAAAAGAATTTCTCCAAAACCAGCCTTTTTTTTCCGAGTGAGACGTTGCCAAATGATTCGGCCTTGTGTCTCGACTTCACTGCTTCTTTTCTGCCTGATGTTCGATCATTGATCGTCCTTTTTAGGAGATTGTTTGTTGTGTGTGTGTGTGTGTGTGTCTGTGTGTGTGTGTGTGTGTGTGTGTGTGTTTGTGTGTGTGTGTGTTGGGTGGTTAGCTGGTTAAATGGTTTAATCCAAATAGTTGAGCGTTTGTGTTTAAGTCTTAGGAAAGAGGTTTGTGAAACTTATTTTTTCCACAAAACGCTTTCAAACTGTCAGATTTCCAACAGACTTATTGATTGTTCATTAAATACCACCTACCCGCCTGTCAGGGTTGCCGTGGGCGCAGCGTATTCCAGCTGTCAGTGGCCAAGAGGCGGCGTTCTCCCTGGATCGATCACACGACCTCATACAGAGACATACAACTACTCAGACTTTCATTCATACAGGTGCAGTTTAGGGTCTCCAGTGAGCCTCCTGCATGTTTTGGGGTTGTGGGAGAAAACCAGAGATCCTGGAAGAAATCCATGCGGTGAGAACATTGTATGAAAGAGCCCTAAAAATGAATGAAAAAAAAAAAAAAACCTCGCCAATACCACCATTATAATTCACTCGCCGAATATTAATTTAAAATTTTGAAAACCTACTCAAATCTACTCTCTTCAAAATAATTCGCAACACAGCTGCTCCCCCATCGAGAAAATTTGTCACTCTGAGTTCAGAGAAAGTTGTTCGATCCACACGGTCAACATCCAGCGGAGAGCGCCGGGTTCCAACATGTAGAACCACGTTTGGGCAACAATCATTCTCTTTAATAACAGCTGTTTAAACGCCTGACTAAAGAATGGTTATTGTCACAACAAACCTGTTTGCTTTGAGTAATTGTGATACTTTATGAATGGTTTAATGAATTTTTGACGGTCTCCTTAGGTGGGACTAATTTTAAAGATGTGATTGGAATAATGATTGTCTCTATGTGTATGAAATTAAATAATCTCATGTACTTCTTGTAAGTGTAACATCAACCTGTCCAGGGACTACGAGTGGAAATTAGCATTCTTTTGCTATCACCTGGGACATGGCATCTCTTCTTGCCATAGACTAATGTCAGTTGTGGCTTGTCCCCGATCAAATTTAGCGAAAAAAAGAACAAACAAAAAAAAAGAGCAACATGGAGACTCCACACAGGAGACCCTCTGTTTGAGTCCAACCGAGGACCTTCTTGTTGCGAAATTTTAGGATATGATACATTAAACTAAAATGGAGAAAGGGGAAAATATCTTTAAGGAAAATTTGGTCGTATCCAGTTTTTTTTTTTTTTTTTTTTTTTTTGGTCTTTGCCAAACTCCGAGGCAGCAGGCAAATATGAGGAAGAAGAGAGGAGTGAAAATGCACAATCACGCAAACTGAAGTACTGCTCAGTTATATTTGGTGTTTTTTGTCAAAATAAAAAGTGAAAAATCAGCTTTATTTTCTTTATTTTTCCGTACGCACTGGACATACAAAGGAATCGAGAAGATGCTTCTCACCATCCCACAGTGGCATAATAATAATAATAATAATAATATAATGCAAATTAACAGTAAAGCACACGGTTTGATAAAAAAGCAAACATTAAACTATAAGGTACGAAGTATAAAGTGCTCTTCAGGTTTGTGTTTTTCAGATTTAGGCATGCAAATCATTTTGTTTGAGGAGTGATTTTGAAATAAACACTGGAGCCTCTGCTGTCTCGACCGCTGGGCATTTATTGTTCGCCCTAACAAGTTGAAGTTTACTACTTTCCCCCTCAGGACCCTATCAGATCAATCTCTTTTGTTTTATCTCAAAGCTCTGGTGAGTCTCTCAGGGGGATAGAAGGCCTCTGTTAAAGATCACATGCCTTTATTTATCCATATAACGTTGAAACCGGCACAAATCTAAATGCTGTTTGACTCATCGGGAAACAAAAGTCACCTGTGAGTCATGGGATGTTGGCTATTTACCAACTCTGGCATGAAAAAATCAGAAGACTGCAAATGTCAATGCCTCTGTCTGAACCATTACCTACATGATACATTAAATTTATATCAAATGTGTCTGTTAAGTGCACAATGCTGGATAATTATAGCAGTAAACTGACAATTACAGAGCAGACTCAATCAATCTGGAGACACATTCAAAATTGGATCCATTGGGCTCATGCCGTGAATCAAAATGAGTGAAAAAAAATAAATAAATCTGAAATATAACCTGGAAATGGAAAAGACGGCATCACAAAGGCAGGTGAATCAAGCTCGATTCAACAGCTTGAAAAGCAGAATAATTCATAGGAGTCTTTTCCACGTCGGGGTCCCCCCGCCGTGGGCGTCAGTCGCCCTCCCACGGAGGTTCGATAATTGCGTCTCTGTTTAGCTGCTTCGTATCGGCTTATGATTTAATGATTAATACTTTAATGGCAGTGCTGTGTGGGTGTGTGTGTGTGTGTGTGTGTAAATTAGGAAGACATTTTGCAAAGTTGATTGCACTAATTTGTGTATGGTATAAATGATAAGCTACTGATGCATTTGATGAAGGCTGTTCAGTTGTCGGAGTGTCTGGTCTTGCGCTAATTTCCGAGTCTGAACTCTAAAATCATCCTCTGCTCCGATTTTCCGTTATTCCTCTCTCTCTCTCTCTCTCTCTCTCTCTCTCTCTTTCTCACCGTCGATGGAATCCGTAAACTTCCCCCGGCCCACATGAGCTGGGACGGATTCAAAAACCGGCTATCGATTCCCACACAAAAGGGGCCACAGCGAGGCACTCGTGTATATCTGTTATCGGTAATGAGTGCAATATTGATCATTGTAAAATTAAGTGGTGCAAAGTTTTCTGCTCCACTTTCTAGAGTTACGACTTCTCTGAGAGAAGTCTCTTTGTTTCCGTGTAGCCTCTGTATTCTGTATTCCGCCCTTATGTTTCATCCAGCTCCAACGGCCTGAACCTTTTCCTCTGCCGCTTCTTATTACTCAAAAGTCCTGAGGTGTGAATACATCTGTGAGAAGAATATTCCAGTGTGAAGACATATACAGCAGCACTGATTTGCAGGATTTCTTATTCATTTTTTTTTTTATTGGGGTGTGTTTCATCCGGTAATCTGTCTTCCTCCATCCTTCCTGCTGTAAATGATCATGAGTCGCAGCCGTTAGCACCGGTAGCGAAGGTATGAAGGCTGGTGTGACTATGATCGGGCCCCAGCGTGACGCCTGATAACTTCCTGCTCGCGGGATGTGGGTGGTTGCTCGGGAAACGGCGCGAGCAAGAGCCGGCATTCAAGATAAATGAAGAGGACGGAGATAAAACAGGACTATCCAGCGATGACTGTCGGAATTAGTTTCATTTTAATAAAAAAACCCCAGAGGAAACCTGAAAGGGACAATTCCACCGAGGGGAAGAATGAAGCGAATGTCATTCAGTCTCCTTTAATGAGGGTCGTAATTGGTTTTCAGTGGAGATTATTGTATTGAATGCTTGTCTCTGTTCTGCATAGACGCACTCACACACACACACACACACACACACACACACACACACACACACACACACACACACACACACACACACACACACACACACACACACACACACACACACACACACACACACACACACACACAGAGAATATTGTCATCCTGATAAGAAGAAAACAACTCCTGAATTTTTTAAAAAAGAGCTCAAAGGCAGTTTTACACTCTGACAGAGCTGTGTCCATTTTGAAAGTCTGAACTTTTCACTGCTGCTGGGTGAAGAAAACGGATCTGCTCCTGGAGAGTCAGACCCCTGACCTCCTCCAGAACCGGGAGGAGACTGAGCCCCAAGCCTCAGCCCCGTCCTAGGCAGGATGAAGCTGAGGATAAAGAGGGAGCATGACCCGCTGCTTGCAGGATGTGTTCTCAGGCCTGCAAGCAGCAGCACCAATCAACCAGTCGCCGGTTCTCAGAGGTGGAGACAGAAGCTGGACCTGCAAAAAGACCCCCAACAGGGTCTCCAGGCCCTGCTCTTACAGCACAGACAGACAAAACCTGATCTGTGGGTTCTGATCTCATTCAGAGAGTCTGCGTATGGGTCACTTCTACATTGATTTTCTGGTTCTCCACAATCTTTTTCATTTGATTTTTGCTTCTTTGGTTGAAATTCAAGCTGAACTCTATCCCTACGTAATTTCCTTTGATGAAAGAGGATTTCATCCTTTTCACTCCAAAGGTCTCACTTTCTGAACGTTTTCAATAATTTTAAGATAAACAAAAAAAAAAGATATTCAGGATGGCTTTAAAAGATTAACATTAAATGTAACCATTTATTGATCTGGTTTAAATAAATAAATACCACTTTTGGCAGCTTTCATTTTAAATTTGTGTTGGCTATTTCTTTAAATGTCCACGCTCCATGTCTCGTCACTTCCAGATTTCAATTTCTTGCAAATTTTCAGGATTTTTCCAGGTATTTATTTCACTTTACTTTCTTTTTAAATTTTCTGGCAACTGTTAAGAATTTTCTCATTATGGGAGAAAGTAACTGATAAAATCTGTAAAAACAACGGTGAGAGAGAGAGAGAGAGAGAGAGAGAGAGAGAGAGAGAGAGAGAGAGAGAGAGATATTTCCTGATATGAAAGAGAAACCAGAAACCATGAAAAAGACTAAAAATCCTCAACTTCTCATGAAACAGTGACCTCCAAACACAAAACCCCAAAGTTGTTTTTCTCCCGCTGTTGCACAATGCAATCATGAATACGTGCCCGTGTTCAAACAGACTAACACACAAAACTAAAATAATTGTTGGCAAATGAATTCTATCCTGTTTAAGGGAAAACCCTGTAACATTCAAGATGAACTAGATCATTTTTTTCTTTTTAGTGAACAAGAGCGGAAAACAAGTTATAGTTTCATGAAGAAGAGTTTCCATCTGTGCAGTAAAATTAAAATTGATTTAATGATCAAAGGAAATAATGAATGAGCAGTATAGAGTAAACAGGAATAGAGAAGCAGTTACTGCACAGAACTTTATCTTTCTTTTATTATAGTTTAGATATCTAAAGGCAATTGAAGTTTGGGATTTTTCAGTTTTCGTGAACGGTCTCAAACAAAAACAAACAAACAAAAAAAAAAACACATTCCTACTCGGTTTAAAAAACAACAACAACCCACCCTTAAAAGGCGCTTTGTAAACTTTTAAAGGTTTTCTCGGTACTTTAATCTGTTTTTCTTGGTCCTACTTTTCGGGGGTAAAACCGGCGGAGTTTGATTTAAAGAGCACTAAAACCGAACCACCGGCGCGCTGATACAATCACAAAAACAACAGCCGTGACCAACTTTGGCCCGCGTTTTGGCTTCAATTCCCCGCTCACTTACTTTGATCTGCAGTCGTGTAATTGTCGCAGAAATTCCGTTATTTCCAACCAGTGAAAGTGCTCGAAGCCACTAAACCTGTTTTCTCCGTCTCTCTCTTCCCCGCTTCCCCACCCCCCGCGAATCAAAAATCGAGTGCGAAGCGTGTTACAAAAGCGGCTTTTCTCCGTCTTCACCACCCCCCCGCTCGGCTCCCGGCTTTGGGTGTTCCGTTAATCCGCCGATACCTGCCCGTGGAGCCGAGGAGGCTAATTAGCTAAACTAGCTCGCTAATCAGCATCCAAGGATGCTAAACGGCGGGGGGAGGCTAGCGCCACTCACTTGGAAAATTGGGTCAAGACACAAAGCTCGGGTGGATAAAACACTCGTGGGGCTGCTCCTCCCTGTTCGCGGACACTTTTGCGATACGGTACCTTGTGGGAGTCCGGCGGCCGAGAAGAATTCGCAGGCTGGGGAGCGTTAGCCGAGCCGCTAGCGGGGCAGCGAATATCCAGCTGTTTTTTTTCCCCCTCCTGTCGCCTCGCTGTCTAAAGGCACAAAGACTTTGACATATGGAGAGCAGAGAGGGGCGGAGCAGACAGAGCTCTCACTCCCATCGCCGCTCCGAGCCCCGGGAACCACGCATAAAAACATGTCCATGATACCAAATAAACCGGGATGTCACTTTTTGTTTTGACACGTATGTAAGCAATGGTCAAGTCTTGGTGAGATGAATGGATATGTAATTCGAGTAAAAATCTTTTCGGCTTTTCCCTTCAGGGGTCGCCAAAGCGAATCAACCTTGTCCATCTAACCCTAGTGTCTGTATCCTCATTTCTCACGCCAACTACCTTTATATCAAAAATGAAAATGGAAAATGAATAAAAATTACAAGCCGGTGTTGCGGTCAAATGAAAATAAGAGTCAAACTATTTTGATTGTCAAAAAAGGGGCGGCATTCAACAAAAATAGAATCAAGATTCAATTCAAAACAAGATGACGTTTATTAAATCATGCGATAATGACGACTCATCAAAAAAAGTTGACGTTTAGTCAGAAACTCCAATTACAAAAAACACCACATCACTAACTTACAAAGGAAACAAAGTGCTTATGAAATAATGTGAATGGGTACTTTAGGATATAGTCAGTGAATTCTTATAACATCACACTGTCTAATCATGATTGAATTGTTCTGCAACAAAATACTTCTGTCTGAAATAATTTGATGAGGGCGAAAAAAGTTACTTTAATATTTAAAATTACCCCTTTATGTCTTTGTTTCATGAAAAACCCAGCCCGTTTGCCGGTAGCTCAGTGTTTTCCCTAAAATAAACAAACCTCCCAAACCCAGTATTTCTGGCGCTTCCACCGCTGGCCGTGCTAGTCGGACAGAAAGACATCCCGACAGGTGAGTCATCGCCTGAATAGACGATCTCTGTGGAGGGCAGCCGCACAGCCGGGGAAGGGGAGCCGCTATCCCGGACCGTTACCCGTTACTCTGGCGTTACATAATTACCCTGATCGCATGTTAAGGAAGAAATCCACATTTCAGTTCCTAGTTAGAAGTGGAAGCAAAAAATGTACGACCTGTTACAACACCAAAAAAAAGAAGAAAAAAATCAATCAAATCGTTTGAAAATCCCAAGATAGTACTAAATATTGTGCTGGAGTTGGCTGATCTTTATCATTAGTGGCATTTATTGTTGTTGCAGCAGCAGCAGTAGGAGTAGGAGTAGTACTGGTATGATCTGATGATGAATTCTTGATTCTTCTCAATGATGCGCAAGTAACCACTGCGCAATTTTATTTTGCAGGCCTCTATTTACTTCTTAATTTTCAGGAATTTCCTGCGATTATTTTAGTTCTCCTTCCAGATTAACATGTCTTTCGGTTCATTTCCACGTTATCTGCGGCTCATCTTTATCTCCACCCCATTTTAGTTCATTCGTACTTGTTTCCCCCCCCCCACACACACACACATATTTTGGTTGTTTTTGTTTGTTTGCTGATTTCCTGGAACTTTGGAAAACAAAAAAATAAGAAAGATCCGTCACGGATGAAGCGGGAAATGACTGATACAGTATGTGTGTGTGTGTGTGTGTGTGTGTGTGTGTGTGTGTGTGTGTGTGTGTGGGACCTCGGAGTCTATAAGGAGCTCGGTAATTGCAGCCTTCGCTCAGACTGCGGTTTCAGCCTGTCGTCGCCTCTACAGCGCCACCCACTGGTGAGGCAGCGGTACTGCACCCAACCGCTCCACGTTGAGGAGGCATTTCTTGCTCTTTGCTCCTGTGAGATCTAAAGTTTGATTAATTGATGATTATATATTTTTAGCCATTTTTTTCAAAGAAGCATTCGATGATTTCAGCTAAATCCCTTGGAAATGTTTTACTCGATTTTGTTTTCATTGCAAATTTACTCCCTTAGTTCAAGAACTTCTTTTATCAAGGCCATTTACGATTTTGATTTATTTTTCAATAATCTCTGAATTGTCAAGTTCTCGTGTGATGTCTTGTTTCCAAAATAATCTTCCTGTCGTGTCTGACAGTTATATTTGTGTCTTTTTGTAACTCCTTCCCCATTCTGAGGTCTCTTTATCCTCATTTCAGGTCCAAGTCCAGTCAGATCCAGTCTGTTTTTGTTTTCCCCTCCGCTGAGTTTTAATGACGTCACATCAGAAAAATGTCAAACATTAAAAAACAACCGTTTAAAAAAATATGAAATAATGTTCAGTTTATTTTTGATCTCATCTGGTTTTGATTGAATTTTTCACCACGTGCCCTCCTGCACCTCCCCCTCCCGCTCCTCTTCCTCCTCCCAGCTGATGCAGGCTCTCAGTGGCTGAAAGGCAGGGACACACACAGCAATCTATTGATCCCCAGTGATTGACAGGCGATGATGAGTTTCTCCTTTCACAACTTGTGGTAGAGATTTCCTCCGACATTTCCCAAATTCTAAAATCATTGCTATGAACTTATTTCTAGGTGTTTTCATGGAGATTTTATCCTCAATTTTGGAGACTTTCCCCCCCCTATTTTTCCAACTTCTATATAAGATTTTACTTTCATACTATTTGATCCTGAATCTTATGACAGAAATTCTCAGATATTTTATACATTTGCATGTATCTTATTTCTTTAAATGTTTGTTGACTTTCAAAGAAAGTTTTTTTGGTCTATTATTCTGCTAATTACTGTTTATTTTCAGGTCATTTCTTGTAATCTCTTATTAGTGTTAACTGATTTATGAATAACTGCCAGCTGGTTTCCAGTGTTTCAGGCGATTTGTTGTTGATGTTCAGTTTGTTGTCCGGCTCCTCCCTGCATGGGATCGACGGGGGTGTTTGCTCACGAGGAGGTACTGCATCCGGACAGGTGGGCAGAGGTGCCGGTGAAATGGACGTCACAACGGGCCACATTGTTGTTGAAGTCAGACTCTGGAACCTGCTGCTTCGGGTTGACGGTCACCTGAGATGACAACGACAGAATAAACACGCTTTTATCCAGCTTTGCCTCGTTTTCCACAGACTTAGATTTAATTGTCATATTTTTTTAATTCTAATTCAGGAAGTTTATTGTCAGTTTTGGTGTCAGTTTTTGTTGATCTCTGGAGAAGCATTTAAATACATAACCCTTTTGTGAAAAAAATGTGATCTATTTTCCTTAAATGAGTTATTTGCCATTCATTTCAGCTAATTTCCATTGATTCAATTTGTTATTTGTAACTAAATTCATTATTTATTACTAATCTTATTACTAAATATTACAATTTATTTCTTATTCCAAATTTTCTTTTTAATTTTCATAGAATTTAATAAACAAAAACATTTCTGTCAGTATCTGGATGATTTCTGAGCAGTTTCCACGCCCCCCCCCAAAATTTTTTCTCAACTTTCTCGGTTATCTTAGGAATCGTCAAAATTTCCAGACTTTTCCTGATAAATTTGGGGTCATTTCTTGTAGATTTTAATTCTTTTTTGGTAACTGGATACATATTTCATTAGAATTTCTTCAAAAATTCCAGATATTTACCAGATGACATTAAGAAGACGTCTTGTTAATGTTTTTACTTCTTTAAGCCAAAAATTGGTTCAATAAAATATATTTTTTTGGTTACAGGACCATTTCCAGCTGTGGCCACCAGGGGGCCCAGTGAGAAAAGCAGAAGAATGGTGAGGAGGGTTCTAAGCACGTCACACACCTTAAGAACGTACTGTCCTGGTGAAACGTCAGTGATATCGATCCACTGGCAGTCGATTTCGGCGTTGTACGTGTCGTAGCAGCCGGGACTCAAACCCTGAGTGCAAAAACAAACAAACTCACTCACTGCAGAGTGACGGTGCAGTGACAGGTTTGAAGACACACCTGAGTGTGGGCGGTGCAGGCGAAGCGGCGGTAGTAGCCCGGATCACATGACGTGTCCTCCAGGCAGAAGCTGGCCTTGTGACCTTCGGCCACCGGACGCTGCGTGGTGGCGTCCAGCAGCTCATAGAGGCTGAACTCGTCCATGCTGTGGTAGTGACTGCAAAACATGGCAAAACAAGACATGGCCACAGGCTCAGTGGGGCTTCCAGTGGTCAGAAACAGAACTACATCCGTCGGGTTTTTTTTTTCAACTAAGAGAAATCTATATCGTTTTTAAATGTACATTTAAATGTTACCTGAATGAAAAAAGAAAAAAAAGGTTAAAACTGTTTAAAATAATTAGAGCACAACCCACAAAACACACATACGAAATTTAAGTTTACTTAATCTTAAGAATTTACAAGACGTCCTTTTATTCCAATAAAACATTTTTTTTTAAAACAAATAACAGGGTAACCAGTTTTTTCTCGAACACTAAATATTCTTACAAAGTTTTTTTCCATTTTATCATGGGGATGTTTACTTTGTGGGGCCTTTCCTTAAAAATTAGTAATTCAATTTTCATTCTTTTTGTGTGAAACAACAAACACGACAGACATAAAGTGCAGCTTTTAGCAGCAATGAGTCCCAGTCAGAACATCTAGCTCGTATATGGAAAACAATCATAGGCAGCTGGCCAACTGAATCTAATCTTTTCGGTCACTGAACCACTAACATAGCTGGTCATCTAGCTAACATTTAATTGTATCACTTGTGATGTAAATTCAATCACAAACCTTCAAATATAAGACCAATTACACTAGCGCCAGGGAAGGAACCCCAAATTTGGGACTGGATGTGTAATTTGACTCTAAAAACCGTGCTGATATGGTAGTTAGCTCTTTGAAGCGAGCAGCTAGCGTTACCCACTTATGGCAGCTGTGCCACTGCCAGGAATATCGAGGCTTGCTGGGCATGAAGTCGGCGGTTCCCTGGTTCTTCACCCTCATGGGGAACCTTAGCAGGATCCTGACGTCGTAATCCCGAGACGAGGCTGCGGAGCTGCGGTTGGCGGGGGAAAAAGTCGACAGGATATCAAACCCCCTGAACATTTGTACTTTGAAAATATTACACCTTAGCAGGAAATCAAAAATAGAAATGCTAGAAGATGTTGGATGTATTTGGAATTTTAAAAATACGCTTTTGAGACGACGGAGGCAGGTAGAAGGTAATGTGACCTACGAGGCCAGGCAGTTTTCCTCGGCGGCGCAGCGAAGGCTGTACATGGAGAGTCTCTGCACGTAGGAGCCGGCCTGCATGTAGTACGGGTCCGGAACCAGGTCCGGCAGACCTGGGGTCACACAGACAAGGTCAGCTGACCGGCAACGTGGCCAGCAGGGAGTCGCCGAGGACACGGCCACTTTCAATGTGACTTATTCCCAGGATAGATAGATTAAAACGCAACGAGAAATGGATCGGACAATGGAATCACATTGGTGTGGAAGTGATCGACTAAGAGGCTGGAAAAGAAAATTTCACGAAAATTGTGAAGACTGTTTTGGAGGGTAAATGATCAGTTTATTGATGATTCCTTTTTGATTTTGATTTTTTTCGAGTTTAAGTTCTTGCAAATGCTTTGTAAGAGTTTACTGATATATTTTTTTTTTATAATTGCATTAATAAGTTATTTCTTTGAAATGTAATTTCTGGCGGAAGTTTCCACTGAATCATAAATTCTTTCTCGCATATTTTCAGCAGTTTCTAGCTAATTTTCTCATTCATTGTCTTGCTGATTTGTTGTAAATAGAATAGAAACTTTTATTCAGAATCAATCCGAAATCTGTTTATTCATTCATTTCTACATTTTTTCTTGTGATTCAAATTTTGCAGATTTTAATGATATATTTTTAAATTAATCTATGAAATGACCATCAGTGTACTCATTGATGTTCCTCCAGGTGGTGCAGTACTCTGAAGATATGCACCAGATGCCCCCTTTGACTATCTCAGCCGTTGGCACCGGCTGAGGGTGAAAGTTCACCCAGTGAAAGTCGAACCATGGGCCGAGAGGAACATTCAGCTTGACTTCACGTGATGTGGATCGAGACGTTTCTTAATAGACCAATAAAAAAACAGCAGGCTCTCCACGGGAGGAGGAGGTGGGGAAAGAAACCGCCATGATCAGTGAATATGGATAATTCGATACAGTTAAACACCAAAATCATAAACCGAATTAACAATGTTTTTCTTTTGCAAAGTTTATCCCTTTTTTTTTCTTATTCATAGATGTCCAAATTTTCTGCTTTATTTGTTTTTTTTATTGAATAGAATAGAATAATACTTTATTGATCCCACGGGGAGGGAAATTCATGAAATGGCAGTTATGCACTTATTATGGCAGTTTTAACCCTAAATACATTTTACAATTATTATTAATTTCATTTAATTTTTGCAATTATCATTGTTTTGTACCTGCAGGTGTCATGCCTAAGGCTTTCATTACACCTTATTATACACCCTTATACGGACTTCTTTTTATGTAATGGGTGTATTGCAGCAGCAGCATTGGCACAACCAAACAGGCCAGCTCATTCATTCATGAACTTTGAGAGAAAAAAAAATAACAACTTAGTTTTTCAAGAATGGATGCAAAATGCATGTTTTAAAATGTCCCGAATTCAGCCGATGAACAACAACAACAAAAGCAATAATAATTATTGCTGCTCAGCCATTTGTACAGTTTATTTGCAGATGTTGGGGTTTACTTCACTTATTCTTCATTTCATTTTTACCTTGATTGAATCTACCTCTATTTCATATATTTATTTCATTTTATATATTTACAGATACAGGATCTGCTCTAGGATGCTATGCTACCTCCATGTGCCCTCCGATTACCCCTCAGGGAGAAAGAAATGATAGAATAGAATGACGATAGATGATAAAATCATTGAAACACGACACTGACTCAAACTAGGTTAAAGATATAGAAATAACTTTGTCACATTTTTCTTTAATTTCTTTTGTAAACGCATATGTATGTACGGTGTCCTTGAGAGTCAAGAAAGGCGCCTTAAAATGTATGTAATGTCATTATTATTATCGTCATGAGCCTTTATATGATTACTTTTATGACTATATTATTGTTATGACATTAATTATTATTCTTTTGAAATGAGAGGTGGGCTGTTCGGTACCGTGCTGGTGGTATCCGGTTCCGTATCCGTGCCAGTGACGCGTTCGGGCGCGGGGCCGATAGTAGGAGTTGTGGTAGTTGTAGTATGGGTAGTAGTTGGACGGCTTGTAGGGGTTGTACGGGTCGTCGCCGACCATCCGGTCCTCCGGTCTCACGGCCGCAGCGTCCGAATCGGACGCGGGGCCGGTGTCGTTCCTTCCGCCGGCGACCGGCGCCGGTCCGCCACGGCGCGCCGAGCCCGGCCGCCTCCTTCCGGGCGCCCTGAGCCCGCCGCCGCCGCCGCCGCCGCCGCTCAGGATGCTGAAAACCCGGCCGTTGTGTTGCCATGTCAACCCGCGCCGGAGCGCGCCGCCGTCACCGGCCGCCTGCGCGCGTACCCCGCGCAGGAGCGCGCACAGGGAGCAGAGGAAGACGGCGGAGGAGAGGATGAACGAGCGGGAAAATGCGACCGGGGGAAGCGTCCTCATGGCGGGAGGGGTGGGGAGTTAAAAGTAAAGTTTGAAGATCCAAACTGGGGAGAAGAAGCTGCTGGAGTGAAGAGGAACCGAGAGGTGATGGAGATCAGACCGGGAGGAGGAGGAGGAGGAGGAGGAGGTGAAGGAGGAGGAGGAGGGAGAACATCACTTCCTCTCCTCTCCTCTTTCACTGCTTTGCAGGATTTTCTTCTGGATTTTTTTGTTTTCTAATTTTTGTATCTAATATCTTCTGCTCTTTAGTCAGGGGGCGGGGTCACTGATGGAACTTCATGTTAGTTTTTAATTTAAAAAAAATAATATTTCCATATTTATAAGCACGCCTGACAGCGTGTTGGGATCTGCAGGTCTGGATCAGTGTGTGTGTGTGTGTGTGGTGGTGGTGGGGGGTTCTACCTGCTGGTCTGAGCCGATACTCCAGCAGCCAATCACGACCCGCAGCTTTTATTACCCTGTAGACCACGAACCCCCCCCCCCCCCCCCCCCCCAAACACCCCCCGCCCGCCCCCCCCCCCCGGGGCTTCCAATATTTCTTTAAATAAA